>JAHTLZ010000274.1:16739146-16751522 GCA_023846285.1 Phrynocephalus versicolor | reverse complement strand
TGGATGGATGGATGGATGGATGGATGGATGGATGGATGGATGGATGGATGGATAGGCAGGCAGGCAGGCAGGCAGGCAGGCAGGTAGCCTTTATGTCTGAAAGGATACTCTTGTTAGAGTATGCAGATCAGTAGTCTCAGAATGTGGTATGTCAATCACCCTGATCTGACTTACTATTGTTCTGTATATACTAACATTCTTTTATGTCCCACCTTTCTAAAAGGGTCTGTTGGTTAAACAGACAGGAAAATGACAATTTTAATCTCTCCTCATGGCTGTTGAAATGGAGTCTTACCTTCATGCATACCATCCAACTTTATGCATGAAGATAAGACTCTCCATCTCAACAGCCATGAGGAGAGATTAAAACTGTCATTTTTCTGTCTGTTTAACGACACACATTCAGAAAGGAGGGGAATAAAAGAATGTTAGTATAGACAGACCAATAGTAAGTCAGATCAGGGTGATTGACATACCACATTCTGAGACTATTGATCTGCATACTCTAACACCCCTTCTCAGATCAATGTGTTTCAGAATCAATTAGATTCAATTTTCTCCTCCGATACTGAGATCTATCTTTAGCCAGAAGTTTCATCAAAATATCAGCAATCATGTCCTTAGTAGGACAATACCTCATTTGTACCAATTCTTCACTTTGCATCTCTATCATAATATGATGTTTGACATCAATATACCTTATATGCCCACCTGTCTTTTCTGATAATGATAGTCTGATGCAACTTTGATTATCCTCATATAGTGTAATTGGAGTAGGCTTATCTACTTTGAGGCCTGCAAGCAAAAGCTTGAGCCATACTCTTGGCTACTGTCAAAACCCAGGAATTCAGTCTCAAACATGGATCCAGAAGTGCCCCAAGCTGCACTGTGTTTACAGAGGGAGTGTAACACATCCAGACAGACTGAATCCCTTTTCCTTGGCTTGCCTTTTGACCAAGCAGGAGCACCCCCATTTTGTCTGGAGTAAGATGCCCTCATCTAGTCCATCACTGATCTAAAACTGAAACAGCTTCTTTGTGAAGTGGATGGATGGATGGATGGATGGATGGATGGATGGATGGATGGATAGGCAGGCAGGCAGGCAACCCTTTATGTCTGAAAGGATACTCTAATGCGGGTAAGAGGGCTACATGCATTAGCCTTGTTCTCAGCACTCATGTCTGAAATCTAGAACCTCAGTATCTATAGTATAGGTAGATCTGTGGGGAGTGTCTATGAATATTCACTAGGAATCTTAAAATAAGGGAGAAATGTAGTTGTGTGTGTGTGAGAGAGAGAGAGAGGGAGAGGGAGAGAATTATTGTTGCCTTTTACACTTTTTAAAATGTGTATCTTAGATGGGACATAATCTTCTAGATCACGGTAGAAAGAACCTTGCATCTAAGCATCCAGAAAAAGTAGATTTTTCCTGCCCATGAGTTGTTATATACAGTATGAGAGAGGAGGCACCCTTGAGGTGACAGTTAGCATTTTGCCAGCTTGTAGCATGTATACAGCTGTTGCCACAGAAAAGAGAAAAACACAAGACCCAGCTGCCTTGTCGGAAACAAGAAAAGAAACATCACAGACTATTAGTTCCAGATCACTGGAGACCCTCTCCCACCATCTGCTGGGTGTGTGTGTGTGGGTGTCCTGAGCAGTTGTCCAGGTCAGCATCAGTCAGGGACAGACTCAGCGCCTTCTGTTGAGCTGCATCCAGCAGTACGTAGTAGTTGCAGGAACAATACGGCCAACCTGCTCCCCTCCCCCCCGAGACACTAGCAACACGATACCCTCTCACTTGGCAAACAAAGGGAACCTAGCCTCCAGTGGATATGCCTCACAAAAGAAAGACTGGAAGTCAGGGCAGGCACTGAGGTTTGATCCTTACAGACTGACTGCTGGAAGGAAGAAGGGGGGATCAAAGTGCCAAGCTGGGGGTGGAGGGAGTGGTCATTAGCTAGAAGGTGGCAGGCGCTGCAGGATAAGCGGGGCTTTCATAGAAAATGTGAATCCAAGCTGAATCAAGAGAAAGGAAATGTCCCAGTGCCAAATCCTTGAGATTCATTTGTATGTGCAGTCTCCCGCCTGACCAGCACGCTTCCCCACTTGGAAGGAAATTCACAATATTTCCTTGTGAGGAGAGAAGAGCTACAGCTAGTATTCTCTGCCTGGATCAAAGAGCTGCCCTCTGGTCCCAAGTTCAAAAGCAGACTGGATTAGCAGGCTAGCCTTTCTTCCGTGCTGGTAATGGAGCAGTGCCACCTCCCCACTTGACGGCTGCAGGTGTTTCAGGGAAACAGTCCAGCCTGCGAGGCACACTGCTGTCTCCTTCAGCATTAGGGTGACACCCTCAGTACTGCTGCCTTGTGCTGAGGATGGATGTGTGAATGGTAAAGCCTGTGGATGGCATGTCTGTGGAAACTCAGTATTTGTCTATTTCAAATACAGAAGCAGGCAAGCAACCAGACTATGTCTATAAAGCGAAACTATAATTAGAGAATATGAGTCATTTTAAAAGAAAATCTGAATTAAAAATAATTAAAATAACCATTATGTGCACAATATATGCACATTCTGGGCATATATTCATAATA
This sequence comes from Phrynocephalus versicolor, assembly GCA_023846285.1. Taxonomy (NCBI): domain Eukaryota; kingdom Metazoa; phylum Chordata; class Lepidosauria; order Squamata; family Agamidae; genus Phrynocephalus; species Phrynocephalus versicolor. The sequence goes on along the minus strand of JAHTLZ010000274.1, from coordinate 16,748,925 downwards.
CTGTATATATAAAGGAACCTCCTTCATTATGTAATGTTTTATGTAATTCTACCACTGCTCAAAATCCCCGTGTCTTGCCTTGTTGGATAAAGACTGGCTTTTTATTATTTACATTCTGATACAAAGCTACAGAAGATGCACAAAATCACAGCAGCACTTTTGCTCATAGAAATGTGATGCTAGCACAGAGGAAGGGCTACTGGAAAGGGAGGTGTGCTCAGGTGGAACAAGGAGGCTGGGAACCGGCACTGAGTGGCAACTTACTATTCCACCACCAGAGAAAAAAAGAAATACCAGCTAGCTATAAACCACATTGCTACAATTATGGACATTTTTCAAAAGCTTGTGTAATGATTAATTTGAAAGCTACCTTTAGAATCACAGGGATTTATGTGATGGGATGCAAGTATAATTTCTCGTGTGCCTTGTGGTGCTGTAGTTAAATGCCTGTATTGCAGCTAAAAGTATGTTCACGACCTGGGGTTCAATCCCAGGTAGCAGGCTCATGGTTGACTCAGCCTTCCATCCTTCCAAGGTCAGTAAAAGGAGTACCCAGCTTGCTGGTGGTGGGGGGCAATGTGTAGCCTGCATACTATAATTAAACTGTAAACTGCCCTGAGACTATTTGAAGTGGTATGGAGTAGTATAGAATCAGACCACTTTGCCTTAAATTAACAATAATAAACAGTCTAACACAACATTAACATCATGGTGAACGTAAAATGTTCTTTAAATCAAAGAATTAGAATTGGGCTGAAGATTGAATAAAAAGGGCAGTTTGTGTCATAATGGAAAACCAGTTGACAGTAAATACAAATGTGATGTGATTTTCTTTATGTAATGGCTCTTTTTACAAGTGTAGGGTAGAAAAAAACACATGTGTAAACTTCCAATATAAGATATCAATGGTAATTTCAAATACAGAGGGGAAAACTATATGATACAGTTAGCATGTTGTTAGAAATGGGATGTTCCTTGAATGGTAAAAATTAACTGGTTGTCCCAACACTTGGTTTCTCTCAGCCCTTTCCTTTGCATTCCTGAATGCTTTGTTTTATGATTGGCCACTGAAAGGTAAACGTGGACTTGATTTGCAAGTCTAATTGCCAGACTCATTTCTTTGTTTTTTAAATTTTGTTTTTTTAAATTTTGTTAAAGAAATTCATACAAAGCAAACATGTGTTTAAACAAGTCTCATATATTACAGTCATTCAAAATAAGAAAAGAAAGGCAAAGAAAAATATCAAAACATTAAAAAAAAAACTCAGAAAATAACCAGACTAAATTGTGTGACTTCATGCACCCTTCACCCTCAGGACGATTCTTTTATTCAAAATCAACTAATTTTATTATTCCTTTGTAGATTGTGGAATGCTGCCTCCATTCTTTCCAGAAATACATTGAATCCTTACTGGGAACATCTCTTTTTCCTTTCTCAAATACGCATGTCAAAAATGGATTCCAGATATATTTAAAATCATTAGCAATAAACAACCCTTTGTTTTCAAATTGTAAGTTAATTTATCATTAATACCCATATTTCACATTTCTTAATACCAACTTTCTATTTTAAGTTGACTACTGACTTGCCATTTTCCCCCATGACTAACTTTGCTACAGGTACCATAATACTTATTAGGCCTATTTCTACTTTGTTTAATTGCTTATTGTTAGCCATGCTCAACAGGGTTGTTTGTCAGCAGGCATATGTGTATGTCCAGCCACATTTCTCTGAGGAAATAATGTTGTGGGAAGAGAAGCATGTTATTCAAAAGCAGAAAAGTTCTATGTGTTCAAGTACGGTATGGTGGCGGAAGACAGTTGGCATGCAGACAGACAAACAATATTTAGTACAAAAGATGGGTCTTATCCAGAGGTAAGAAGAGACATCTTTTGGCATTAGAACACCCACTGACCATGCTAGCAGAGGGGTTCAAGAAGTTATTACCATTTCAAAGATCAGCCTTTCTAAGACTTGATCCCACTCACCATAAATGGCTCAAGATATTAAGATATACCTATCAGAGCACAACACGGGCCACTGCATCTCAGTCCGGTGCCTTGCCTGCTGCTGAAGCCCTGGTTGGGTTCTCAGCTGCTGAAGTGTCCACACATGTCATTTGCAGGTGCTGCATAAGATGCCATTTGCTCAGTAACATCTTGAGAGACAAGCAAAGGCTTTCACAGAGACTGCAGACCCAGCTCCAGGAAAACAAGCCAGGTCTGCTGTGTCTCAAGACAGCTGTGGTGAATTTTCCGCCCCATAAAAATGTTGTGCTCGGGGAATCCATCCCTGGAGGACACACTACACCACTGCATTATGAGCCCCTCTCATTGCTTAAGAAGAAAGGTTAAAAAGTAATGCAAGAAACATTGTGTATTAAAAACATTCTTTTTTTAATTTGTAGATTGTGCTAGTCAAAAACCACTGATTGTACATTGATAATAAAGGTTAACCCCTGCAAGCAAAGGCCTGTTGCCCGCCTTCCCTTTTAGGTCCCCCTCCCAGTCAGTGAATTGCCAAAGCTTCAGGTAGTCCCACTAGAACTGATGCAGGAATATCACAAACCATAGAAATGTGCTGCTAGAAAAATGCAGTAAGGAACGGGTATCCCGATTCATTAGCTGGCTGGAACTGCTCATCTCTCCCCCGGCCCAGCTGGATGAGCTTCTGCTGTCACCATTGCTCCAACGCTTTTTCTGGGTAGGTATGGGCTTTCCTGGTTGTGGCTCCAATGGATGGTTCAACCACTCTCATGAGGGTGGTGGGGGCGATGCGTATTATCCCCACCCTCAGTCCCCAACACACAAGCTCCACCTGTGGCCTCTGCCTCCAGCGGAGTCTCTTCTTTCCCTGTCCTGCCATTTGCCCTACCCTGTCCTGCTATGGTCTCCCAGTAGTCCTCCAAGATGAGCGGGGACACAATGGTTGATCCACTTGGGTTGATGAACTCATACCCTATCCAGTCTCCAGGAAATTATGGGTGGTTTGTACAAATTAAAGAGAAACAATCAGAGGGTTTAGGACCAGGAATCAAAATCCTGTCTGTAGGAACCTGTGCTAGTCCAAGAGTTATATCATACTAAGAATGCTGACACAACTGAATAAACAAACAAAGAAGAGAGAAGAGAAGAGAAAGCTAATGCTAGCAATAGTTAGATTGTTTTCCTCGAAAAGAATCTTCCTGACACTTGGGAATAGAAGAATGCAAAAACAAGCACATAAGTAATAGCTTGGCCAAGAATGCCTGAGCAAAGGGGGGAGATCAGCCAAGTGTCAACGGCTATTATTGTCTAAGTGTCGACTGCAATAACAATATTTTTTTTAAAAAAAGAATATAAAAATGCAATTACTAGAACAAATGGACATAGTCTGCTTGTTTCTATGTCATCTACAGATAGTTCTAGAAAACATGTATGTGGGGTATGGCAAGAAGTATATAACAACAGATAAAGACCAAAGACATTTTGAAGCTTCATCTCAGAACAGCAGTGGTGAAACATAGGGACAGGCCAAACCTTCTCGACAGAGTTATGCATATAGAAGATAGTAGGTCCAGTCTCTGATATTTCATAATTTAAAGGGTAGGAGGAGGCCAGCTGGCAAAGGGTTTGGTAAGCCACTGCCAGTTCCAGTAGGCCAGGCAGAGAGAACTTTATTTCACGTTTGAGGTTTAGTGACTCCCTGACTGAACCCCTTACAATGGATGGTACCGGGGATAATTATTATAATACCTTCTGATATCATTTGGTTGCTCTTGCTTTGCTATTATGTAGTGTCCTTCAGGGCCCCAGAGAAGCACATCCCAGCTGGTATTTGTGAGCAGAGATGTAACACTGAAGATCCCACACCCAAACCACTAGCATTCCTAGTTGGAGGAGAGATTCTTCCTGTTACCTCTGATTGGCAAAAATAGTAGATTCTCTTTCAGAAAGGTAAGTGGCCAGGGTGGGAGAAGGCCCTCCCCTGATCTTTTATGGGCCAGATGGAGAACCAATATCTTGAGTTTAAGCTCCAAGGGCAGAGGTTCCTTTCACTTGTGGCAGATGCTTTTAGGCTTGATCTATATTTCCTAAATTATGTGCTGGAGGACATAAAGATGTTGCAACAAGACTGACAGTGTGCCACAAGATATTATAATTAAAATATGAGTCCAAAGGGACCACTCCCTGCAATAACTGTCTAAAGTGACATAATGTGACATACATTTCAGTCAAAAAAGCACACCTACTCCAGTGAGTTGCTCCATGTATCACACCACTTGGTAGCCTCCTCTGAAACACTTCTAGTCCAATATGGTTTGTTTGTTTGTTTGTTTTGCTCTTACAAACCAAAAATGATGTTTTCAGTATGCGAGTTAAGTACGCTGGCAAGAATGAGCTTTGGTAGTAGGACTGTGGGACAAGTTATAGATAACACAGTTATTCTAAAGTTGTACAGTTGGTACTTCCTGACAGTACTAGGAGTTGGTTGAGAAAATGCTATATGTAAACGTGTGTGTGTGTGTGTGTGTGTGTGTGTGTGTGTGTGTGTGTGTGTGTGTGTGTGTGTGTGTGTGTGTGTGTGTGTGTGTGTGTGTGTGTAATTCTCTTTAGTATTTCAATTTATGGAGAAATTGGCTTAGAAGGACCAATAACAAGCTCACTTCTTCCTATGAAAGCTGCATCCAGACTGTATTTTATTTAGTATGTACCATAGAAAGGGGATAAATAGAACAAAAGACTGGGTGGAAATGGTGAAAGATAAGTACAGAAGAGATATTGAGGGAGAGGGGAATCTTGTGATTGAATATATTTTAAATAGAAAGGTGGACAATGGAATGGAGAAGAATGAAAGAAGGTAAAAATGATGAATAAAGTGACAATTGGAAAATGATTGAAATAAAAAAGAACAGTAAGTAAAATATAAAAATCACTAATATAAGCTGACCAGGATGTACATGGGTTAAAAGATCAATGGCAAGAAGATTTGGCAAATGAAATAATTGGGAGCAACTGGAGCAGTATGGAGAAAAAGAACTATAAGAATATGTCTGAAATGATTAAAGTGTTTTTGGCTTTTAAAGAAAACTGTTATAAGGTAGTATGGAGATGGTATTTAAGAGCAGTGAAAATGAATACATTAAATAAGAGTTTATTACCTCTGTGTTTGAGGTGTGAAAAAGAAAAGGGACATATTTGCATATGTGGGAGTTATGTGATATGAGGAAAGAATGGGCATTTTTTTTAAAAAAATTAGGGAAATAACTAGAATTTACATTTAAATTTTTCCATCCAACTGCTTTACTGAATGTAACTAATGACAGTCAACTGACAAGAGAAGGATTTAATTACTACATGAGGTTACAGCGGCAACTTTTATTTGTAAATAATTGGAAAAGTGATAACCAAATTAACATTGAGGAATGGTATAGAGAAATGTGGGGTATGGCAATTAATGATTAACTTGTGAAATGAAAGTAAGAAGAGGTTTATCAAAAAGCAATTATTTTTAAAATATGTAATTTATTTCTAGAATGCATGTTGTGAAAAGGGTAGAGGTGTATAAACCAGGAGAAAAATCAATGTGCTTCTGGAGAGAAATGCGCAGTTGGACAGAAGGTAGATCAATAGGTTTTTCTGTTGTTTCAAACAAATAAGAAGCAAAATTCTACCTTCCCTTAGACACATAAAAATAAAATAGGATAGTGACAGCAACTTCTTCTTTAGGAATGACAAAACTCTTCAGAATTTCCTGTCAGCTAGCTGCCTCTGAAAGAAACAAGGTTTGTGATTAATTAATGGAAAAACAAAGATGTTCTTTGAAAATTACAATTTAAAGCCAGGACAAGGAGGAATAAATGACCATTCCACCTTGCATTCTATCCTTCTGTATTATTAGCACCATGGGCTATTTTTCCTACCCTGCTGAGAATCGCAGTGCATTGATGAATATAAGAATGTCCCACATCTAAATCTGAAGATTAATATAATGCCCAAACACCTGGAGCCAGAAAAGACAAGGCAGAGTTAATTCAAACTAGGGAGGTGGGGAAAATACCTGCAATGTGGGTTATTTTCATACTACACTGAATTCCAGTGCTTAACCACCCTCCTTGATGTGCCTTTTATTTCATGCCAGTCGACAACTAGAACATTTTATTTTACCATCTCTGCCTTCTGTTTGCTCCAGAAGAGGCATGGACCATTTTTTTGTCCAAATGCATTGCAGGGGATGGGTGGGATGGGCATGTACACACACCAACAAATCCTATATTACAAAAAGTTATTCCTTTTCAAAATATATATTTTGCTCCAGACAGCTTGCTTGTAGAAAGAGATCCACAAGTAGCCCCTTGAATACATTTGAGGACATTGTTAACCTTTGTTCAAGAGATTATGTCTTAGGACAGGGCTGTCCAACTTTGAACAGGCCGAAGTCCACTTTTTCTGACACAAAGTGCCTGAGGGCTACTACACTAATACCTCTACTTGCGAATTCTATCCATTCCAAGCACATGCTCGTAAGTAAAAATAATTGTAAGTAGAGCAGCGGTTCCCATAGGAATTCATTGAAAATCAATTAATCTGTTACGGAGGGAACAGATTTCTATGCATTCCTATGGGAAGGCTGACCATGCACACACTTCCCTTGCACCTGCTCGAGCCAGTGCGAGCAGCTGCAAGGGAGGCACATGCATGCTTATGCAGATTGCCCCTTCCAAGAGGCAACCCATGCCAATGCACACACCTCCCTTGCACCCGGCTCGAGTAAGTGCAAGGGAGGTATGTGCATGCTTGTGAGCAGTCCGGGTGGTGGACTCTCCTCCTCCTCCTCCTCCTCCTCCCTTCCAGCCCCTCGCCGCGGCTGTCACTACCACTCGTGGCTCTCACTCACCTGCGCTATGTTCGCCATGAAGCTGGGGTGGGCTGAGCCAGCTGTGGGGCAATCACTGAGACAGTGGTGTACCAATCATCTGGCTGGCAAGGGGAGCAGGTGACCATACCATGGCCCTTGAACTGCCCCGTTCGGCTGACACAGTGGGCTGGGGCAGTGGTGGTCCTTGGGATGGGGGAGGGAGGGGTGGAGAATTTATCCCCTCACTTTTTTGATTGGTGGCCAGCGGGCTACTTTTGAACCCTTCACGGGCTACCGGTGGCCCACAGTCTACCTGTTGTGCAGGCCTGTCTTAGGACAACATTGTCGGTCTGCTTCTATGTAAATTTTACAGCAAAAAGTCTGTCTGGGAGACAAAAACATCTCATTTTACTGCATCAAGTCCTGCTAAAATCAAGTCGGTAGCAGATGCAAGGACTGACTCTGCATCGGAGATGCAGAAAACCTGGAAAACAATGTAAACATCATATGCGGAAACTGACTGTTTACCTTTGTCTTAACCACAAAGCTTTAATTCAGGATCATAGCATTTCAAGGCTGGATAAAAATTTGGAGAAAAACAAATGCATATAAACTGAACAATTGGATGTTTACTTGCCCTGACCTGGAGTACTCATAGTGTCTGAAAGCAACCCATAGCTCCTCAAGAAAGCTAAACCCTCTCATTTTTATAGTTGTCAAAATCTTTAGGGCTTTCCTTTGGACTTCATCCAAGAAAATCCTATCTTATAAGTCAGGTCATTTCTTGATTGGCTGAAGAGCTGGGTTAATATTGATGTTGGGCAATGTTTTTGGCTGCTTTTGCATGCTGGTCACAGTTCTCAAAAGTTATGTCTGCATGTGTCTTTATTTATCAGATCTATGAGGTGGAAAAATAGTTTTGACAGTTACTGCCAGAACTAAATCTAAAGTTTGGGCTGAACACATTAACTTATAAAATGCTGCATCGTGGTCATTCTCCTATTTGTACTGATTTACCAGGGACACTCTGCATTTTGGCAGTGTAATAAGATAAAACTATAATTTAGCAGATAGCAGATGAAGTAATAAAACTCCACTTTGTACTTATGTTCAAGGTTTATATGAAGAAATGCTCAAAACTGTCATAAGCACCTCTTTTTCTGGTTATTGGGTTTGAGTGTGGCGAAGAAATTGAAAGCAATCGTGTGTATTTTCCATGCAGGATCACTCAAGGCAGAATGGTCAAAACTAAAACACTGGACTAAGATGCATCCTTCCACCTCAAGTGTTAAAGGTCATAACTGTAGAAGAGAACTGATAATTCTAATCATGATGAAGTGGAGAAAGTATTGAATGGCTGCTATTAAGCAACAGTAGCAAAAGGTAACAACCACAGTGACAATGAAGCTAACATTATAATGCACCAAAGAAGGCAAGGTTAAACCACTTCTTATATTCAATGAAAAAACTCTAGATTACTCTAAATGGACTGGGTGTGGCAAAACATTTGATTGTGCTATACCAGTGGTGGTGAACCTTCAGTACTCCAGATGTTTTGGACCACAGCTCCCAGAATTCCAAGCCTGTATTGCCAGTGACAAAGTACTGTGGGAATTGTGGTCCAGGAGTGCCGAAGGTGCACCACCACTGTCCTATATTATATTCTATACTTGGTGAAATCATACTCTGCATAAGAGGCAACTAGGATAAGACATGGAGAATCAGTATGGTTTCCTGTGGCTGTTTCATACTGTACATACAGATGTCTGGGAAGACACCAGGGAGGTCAGGGATCCAGTTGGCAGTGTGACTGCAGGGAAAGGGAAGAGAGTGTCTGAAGATGCCTTTTCGCACCCATTTTGTTTGCTCATGAGAGATGTCAAGCACTGGAGACCCCAGCAGAATGCAGCACTCACGGGCATCATCACCACCCTGAAGTGGCAAGTAACAACAGGTGTGCCTAGCACAGAGGAAGAGATGAGTAATAGAGCCTGGTTTCTTTCACCCATCTCTATGGACATTTCCTGAAAGGGGTGATTGAGTGAAGCTCCCCCCCCCCCGTCCGTCTTGTTTTCCCGAACCTGGACTGCAGGAAACACCAGTGAAGTTAATTGGGCCCATAAGTGAGCAAGTGGCACCCAAGAGCCTTATGAGACTGTAGAGGGGAAGGCAGGGGGGTGTTTGATACGGTACCACTAATAAAAGTTTTTCTAAGCAAAATAAATCTGAGCTGGAGCCCGTGAAGTTATTGCTAGGGGACCTTGCCCCTGCTGGCACCCTAGGAGGAAAGCCCGGAGGGGCACACACAGTTTTACAGGATGGAAGGATATGTGCCAGGAACAGCAATTATGACAGTTGAGTAGTGTGTAAGAGTATGTATAAATGAACCTGTTCGCTGAGTAGTGGTCTGTGTGGTTGCTGCCTGGAATGGTTCTGTTGTATGTGTAAAGTTGTGTATGTGTTATAGAATTGTAGTCAGAACTGTACGTTAGTTACTTGAAGAAGGTGTGGAGTATTTTTTTGGAAAGAAGCTGTGAATAGTGTGGTCTTTTCAGTTTTCAGTACTTGAGTTAAAGCAACTGTCTATTTATTGATCATGATCCAAACGTGTTTATGTTATATAGAAGAAAAGTAAACACTTGTGGCTGTATAATAAGGAACCAGACAAACTGGAACATTACTCTCATAATCTTGTTTCACCCTTACATTGAACCCGTTTATTTATTTTTTAAAAAATAAGCTTATATTTGGCTTGCAAACACCAATTATTGTATTTAGATATAACAGTGACAATAAATGTTATCCATATATAGTGCTGTTCTGTGCCAAGACACATGGTTTATGTAAGTCACACAAATAAACAAGTTGCATGCTTCACCATTGTCTTCTACTTCATTATTATTATTATTATTATTATTATTATTATTATTATTATTATTAT
>JAHTLZ010000274.1:16721955-16739136 GCA_023846285.1 Phrynocephalus versicolor | reverse complement strand
ATTATTATTATTATTATTATTATTATTATTATTATTATTATTATTATTATTATTATTATTATTATTATTATTAAGGCTTGTGTGAAGTCACCCCCTAACTGTGATAGTAATGGAATATAAAATGAAATACTGGCTGTTTGGGGCTGGGCTGGTAATAGAGATAAGCCGTGAAAAGCAGTCCTTGTTCACTGGTTTAAATGTCAAGCCCAAATGTATTGCAAAGGTTTGGGTTAATTGTTCTTTGGGAGATGGCACACCTCAGATTGGCATTCTCTCTCCCTGTCACTTAAATCCATGTCAGATTGCAAATCAGTTGTGGATGAGTCACACATCACCTCCTCTGCCGCCACCCCCAACAAAGCAGGAACCCTTTAAATGCCAGGAAACTCCAGTCCCAATGATGTCAACATCCCCCTTACACTGATATAACTTACTCAACAAGATTTGAGTGGATGTCTTGTTAAGTGTATTGTTTGTCACATGTATGATTTTTCTTTTTTTAAAATCTGGGAAAAGCAGGTACTGAGCATACATAGTATATGCTTGCCAGCAAAGGTTTTATAGAATTATACATTTGTGGTAGGGGGAGGAAGATATTTGGAAAACTGCAGGTCTGTTAAATGTCACATAAATAGAGTTGCAAGATAGGTTTCCTTTAAAGAGCAAAAAGAAAACAAACAGATAAAATGTTGTATCACCTTAAAGACTAACTGCTATATTTTGATAGCAAACCTGTCCATCAAAGCTCACTTTAAAATATAGCAGTTAGTCTTTAAGGTGATACAACATTTTTGTCTTTGTTATTTTTTAAAAAAAAATTCTTTGGTTTTGCCTCATATGCTAGCAAATAAAATAACGCCTCTTCTTTTTTTAAAAGAAATTGCTTTCACGAAAGTCGAATACTCAAAATAAATGAGAAAAATAGAGATGGGCACAAAACGAAAAACGAAACACTATTTCACTATTTCATTATGTAACTAATTACTTCATTATGTAACAAAATGTTAGGATGTGTTTTGTTGCCAAATGAGACACCATTTTTTCCTCTAGGAATGAAACAAATTGTCCTAGAAAATCCAAAATGGCCGGGTACCTTCTTTGGACTCTTCCCTGTATACCCCCCCCCCAAATTTGGAGAGGTTTGGGGTCAAGGAGCTGAATTATTAAACTCCAAAGGGGGTCCCCATAGGGAAAATTTATTTCTAATTGAGTCGGAAACCAATAATAGCTTCCCCCCCCCCTCCATGGCGAAGCGATTAGCACCCTCTTGAGTCAATTAGAAATTATTTTATCCTTGGAGGATCCCCTTTGGAGTTTAATTTGGAGGGGTTTGGGCTTCAGGGGGAGTTTATAAAACTCCAAAGAGGGTCCCCCTAGGAAAAAATAATTTCTAATTGACTTGGAAAGCTGCTAATCCAGGCATGTCCAAGCTTCGGCCCTCCAGATGTTTTGGACCAGAACTCCCAGAGTTCTTTGCCATTGGCAATCTAAGCTTATAATTCTGGGAGTTGTCGTCCAAATCATCAGTCCAAGTCAATATCTTCCAGTATCTTGGCTCCCATCTCCAAGGTGGTATCAGTGGAAACCTGTGAGAAAGGGTGAATGCGACCTGGTTGCAATGGTGAGAACTCACTGGTAGGCTTTGTGACAAACAAATGCCAATCCATCTCCAATCTAAAATTTACAAGATGATTGTTCTGTTGCACTGTATGGTGTGTCATTTAGCCTATAAACACATGGGCAGTCCCAGTAATTAGATATCCAGGTGGAATAATAGATTGGACCCAAAATGAATTAGAAGAATTGGATTGAAAAAATGGAAACTATTGAACATATAGCACATGCTACCTCCATAAACTGATGTGGGCAGATTATATTTAGAACAAAAAAATCAATTGGAGGTGATGGATTACTGCAAATACAGGAGGTAGTACAGGAGCTAAAAAGAAGCCTAAATGATTAATGTTAGTAGAAGTAGAAAAGTATTACTAAAGGCTCTGAAAATAACAGAAATAAAGACTCAATATAAGGAACAAGTTAAAAAAATTAAACAGTTGGAAAAATAAACCACTTACATAGCAACACCTAAGAAATATTGATGGAAAGCATGATAATAATTCAACATAGGTATGTCTAAAACTTGGGACCATTAAGAAAGAAACCAAGCAACAGTGGTCATAGACAGTGGTCTCCATTGTAACGTTTGTCACACCATGCCATGGAAATATGCATGATCCTTTAGATATCAAGTATCTTCCTGCTCAACCACGTCACAAATGATACTACCCAACAGCAGGTGTGGTAGCAATTACAAAGAAGATGAGGAAAAGCTGGTTCTGCTGGCGTGAGCATGTCCTCAGAGCAGCACCTTCCACTGTCATCCAAACTGCATATCATCTGAAAATCGATGGCTTGCAGACCCGGGGGATGGGGGGGGGTGCAAAACAGAGATGGCAGGACACTGTCAATAAGAAAATAGCAATGCTTGTGCAAATCATTGGCCTGTGTCCAAAGACACAGTTGAGTGAGCCAAATGTTGTTTTATAGTTTTACTATATTATTATAAGCCGCACAGAGAGCACTTGGCAGTGGGGTGGCTTAAATAAATAAATAAATAAATAAATAAATAAATAAATAAATAATGGCATTTCAGGTTCTTAAAAGCTAACCCCACACCTGCAAAAAATGCTAGGAAGCAGAAGTTGGCTTTAAATAAAGTAATAGAGTGACAGTCCTTCAGAAAGGATTATCATTTTGCCATGTGTCTTCAGGAAATCAGCATACAATTGTGTTAGGTGTACTCAATGTATTTCACCTTACCACAGAAAAAACAGATAGCAATTGGGTTTTGTTCTAGCATTTTCAACATTTTTCTCAGAGAGGAGGTTTAGGATGAGAGTCAGTAAAGAGTCCAAGGTTATTCATTCTTTCTTTTTTCATAGCTGAAAAGAGAGATGATTGCCTAGTCTCAGGGTGCCAGCTACAGCCTCAGGTAATTCATATGCTTCACATGGTCTCAAGATTGGGAAAGAAACATCAGACAAAAGCTTCTGAAGGGGGCATGAGGTCCTTGAAAACACAACCTATATCATATGTGCTATATTTAACTCAGTAGACTGGGTATGGGAGCAAAGGCTGAAGCTACTTGGAAGCATTTGGCCAGCTGGCCAGCGGCAAAAGAATATGTTTTTAGCTCCAGGTTGCCTTGTTTTTTGCTTTGTTGGCTTTACCTAGATTCAGGACTATTTAAACAGATTCCCCTTATGCCTGTTTCACCAGTAAGCTAGACTGGAAATAGTTCCCTTCCCCTTCCAAACCTTATCTGCCCTTCTGTATGACATCATAAGGGCCCATCCCCAAATTTCAGGTTTTGCCAGGCAACTCTAAATAAGGGCAGAATTATGATCACATAATAAACAAGCTTACTTTTACCTTACATTCCTTAGGCCATTTTTACTGCATGCGTCTTAATATTGATAATAGCTGTCTAATTAAATTCAGTTTAAAACCTCTTGATAGTCATTCTGGAATGTAGTAAGAAATCAAGCAATGAGGAGAAACCAACTCAAAGACATTTCATTTCAATGTACAATCCAATATGGGGTATTTTAGGGATGCGGTTATTGTGCTCATTAGAAACTGTTTATTTTCCTTGAAAAGAGTGCTTTGAGGCTTGGCAATGTTTGAGAGAAGGGATATTTCTAAAACAATTGGCTTTGTCTGTGGAACACCACACTCTGCTTGGACAGTTGGCCCAAGAGTGTACCCTACAGGGTTACATGCATGCTTTGTGAAGAGTCAGGAAATGTACTCTATTTAATCTGAAAAGAAATCCAAACACTGTGGTCTTTCCTTAGCTGCATATGAAGCGGAAAACATAGGGTTCCCAATCACATGTTTTCCAAGTGAGTCAAAGCCTATGGTGGCAGCACTTCCAGAAAGAATCTGCTATTGGGAACAACCGTTCTCAATCGGCTTGCAAACCTTCTCCCCGCTCCCCCTCAAAAATCATCCCTTAGGCCTCTCCCGCCCATCTTGGGATACTGGAAATGAAAAAGCTCAGCTGGAACAAGGACATAAAAACATCTGGGAAGGATATTTATATGGGGGGGTGCTGGTGAAAAGGTTGCACATTCTCTTCCAGCTGTAGAGTAGACAAGGAAATCTGGACGTTGGCCATGCTTTCTCTTTCCTGGCATTCCTGAGTTCAAGTGGAAGGTTTGAAGAAAGACAGCTTATGCAGGGCTCCCAGGCCTATTATGGAGGACTTGAAACATGTTCAGTTAAACACAGTTTCAGTATCTCTTCAGATCTTCCCTGTCAACAGATGGATGTTGGGGATGCAAGGAATAGTTTACACGCATCCCTGTGCGTGTGCACACACACACACATACACACATCCCCTTGGCTTTGGACTTTGGACTTTGTGTGAATTTATTAACAGAATGCAGGAGGCAAATGAGGAGTGCTTATGCATAGGAACAAGAAGTTACTACTTAAGATGCTCACACTAAAGTAAAAGGAAATATATACAGCAATATCTCAGCTAATGAATGCCTCTGATAACGAAGGTTTTGGAGATCAAATGGAAATTTCCAGGTATAAGGCTGCCTTGGATAACGAATGTTCCCTATGGGCGGCCTCGGATAATAAATGTTTCATAATGCCTTGCAAAAAGAAAGTGTTATGGTGTTTTTGAGCCATTCTGGACCTTTTTTTCTGAGGGATTTGGACCTTTCAAACTTGGAAAGGTAGGGAGCTAGCTTTTATTAATCTTTGCACTGCTTTTTTTTTTTGGATTTTTGGCAGGAATAGGCTGGGGTAGTCTTGCAGCTTGTGTTTGTGTATGTTTGCATTTTCCCCCATTGCAGTTTGGGCAATAATGGGCTGGGATAGTCTTGCTGCTTTCTTTTTTCCATGTTTGCATTGCACTGCAGAGTGGTTTTTGTGTGTGTGTGGGGGGGTGTTCCAGCACTGAATGCCTCTAAAGTGCACTTTATAAAGAGGTCTGAAAAAACACCCCAGCTTTTTTGCCTTTTTTTGGACCTCCAGAATGGATTAATCGGTTTCCCATTCATTTCAGTGGGAAACCATGTTTCAGATAAAGTATGTTTTGGATAACAAATTGCCTTGGAGAATGAATTAAATTCATTATCAGAGGTACCAGGTTCAGGTTAAAAGAAAATGAACTCTAGACTTGAGTACAGAGGGCCCCAGAACTGGCTTCTATATATGTAAATATGTATGTGAAGATTCCCAGTCATCCAGGTGAGTTTATCTAGAAGTTGAGACGTGGCAACTGGACCTCTTTTCTTGAGAGATTGAAATGTTTCACTGCTCATCCAAACAGCTTCATCAGTCTGTTTCAATCTCTCAAGAAAAGAAGTCCAGTTGCCATAAGTCAACTTCCAGATATATGTAAATAGCACCTTCATAGTTCTGTATTGTTTCCTTGAAGAAGAGCAAAGCGGTACAGGAGGAAGTGACCTAAGGGCAACAATGTCCTAGCGGTCCCTTACAGAAAACCAAGGTACCCAATGCCAACTGGCTATCTATCACCTGTTCGAATCAGTCAAGTTAACTACAATGTCTTTCCTCCTTTGGGCTATCATGCTGTGCTGAAGAACCCCTGTAATTAAGTAACGTTTTGCCTCTCCCTGTTCCGAGTCAAGCATCCTAATTGTTGCAGTATGCTGGCTCTCTCAGATCAGTAACTCTTATATAAAAGATACAAAGGATGAGACATAAAAGTGGAAAACCAAAACGGCAATCACTATGCAAATAATACCTCCATTGGCATAACAGAATTATTCTACCTACATTTTGAAAACCAACAGCGGCAACTTTGTCTGATTTGTTCTGAAAAATAAGGCTGCTCCTTCCCCTTCTTGAGTATGCTTGAATAATTCCTCATAGCCTTCATTGATACTTTGGGCCTTTTCACACGACCCCTAAAATCTGTGGCAAATGCCTCCCAGATCCGGAGCTTAAAATTGTTTCCCCACCAGCTCCAGAGTTTACAAAAAATTAAGTGCGACCACGCCCACCTAAGCGCGTCCCAGCGCACTTTTCAAGTACCTGCTCTCCGGGGGTGAAAAATTCCTGATGCGGATGTAACTTAGTGAGTGCCAGGCTCTCCTCGCTTCTGTTTGTTGTTTTTTTGCCGCCCGCCCCTTTAAGAGATCTTAATGCTGCCGGGGAGCAGAGCGAGACGGCAGAATGGAGGTGAGCGGCATTCTTTTCTTCCTTTTTTTTCTCCCTCCCCTCACGCAAACAGCAGCCAGGAGTGCGGAGGGGGTGAGAACACAGGAACAGCGACAAACTCCCAAGATCTCTGGTCCGAATTTAAGTGGCCAGTGGATCTTAGGGGTCGTGTGAAAAGGCTCTTTCATTTTTTTAAAATAGGGAACAGCATTGTTCCATCTTTAAAAAAAAAACTTAGTAGGAAAGAATTGACATTTCTTCAGTATCTGCCAGGCTTTGGAGTCCATACTGAATAAACCCGGAAAATGTATACTGTTGTTCTTGAGATTTTAGGCATCTTTTGCTTGACAAGAAGGTTTCAGTTACAGATAAATTTTAAATACTTCCACAGTGCTTATTTAAAAAGCTTGTGGGATTTGTGGATTTGGGCTGTAGTCCTAAACATATCTACCTTGAAATACGCCCAACTGACCCTAGTGGGGCTTACATCTGAGTAAACAAGCACACGATTGTGCTCTAATAATGAGATGGGGGCAGCTGTGATATTGCACCCTTTAGCTGAAAATCTCTTTTTATCTATTAGAGATACTTTGTAGTGACTATTTGGCATCAGAAATAATGTGTGTGGGTTTTTTTTTAATTTTTAAGCAATGAATATGTGTTCTTTGGAGCTATCAGTGTTATCCAAGTAATTAGTTACACATATTTTGGGTTGTGCCCCAGGGTAAGCAAGTTCTAGAATGAGGTAATAAATACATTGAATGTGGTTTTGGAAACTAAGCACAGCAATACCCCAAACATCACATCAATAAGAACATTTGGATCTTTACAAATGTGAAATCTAAAGATATTGCAGAGGGGAAAAGAAAATCCAGGCACCATCATTGTTATGGAATTGTAGAAACAAAGAAGCAATGGTATCTCTGCCTCTGCCTTGCCCCAGCTGCGCCGTTTACTGTTTTGGGGCTCCTGAGTTCGGCGCGAGCCTCCTGGTATACTGCTGGGACCCCCCCCCTGTCTGCCGCGGTTTGTGTTCGGCTCCGGCGTGATTACAACAATAGGAGGAGGATGTGACTGGCCTCAAGCTCCCGGCCCCTGGGGGAGGTCCCATCAGCTTTGGAGGGCAACGGATTGGCTCCTCAAGGTGGTCGCAGCTCCTGGCTTGCCGCTTTGTCTTCCCGGGTCGGTCCATAATAAGACCCCCATCATTTATGACACCATCTGTGATGGGAGGGCCGCCCTGGCCTGTATCACAGAGACCTGGGTGGGCACAGAGGGGGGAGCCTCCCTCACCCAGCTGTGCCCACCTGGGTTTCTGGTTCAGGGAGTGGGTAGGTTGGAGGGTCAGAAGGGAGGGGGGTTGCCATTGTGTACAGGGAATCTCTTCATGTGACCAGGGCCTCGACATTGGTTAGTCTGGGGTTAGAATGCCTCCACCTGCTGGTAGGTCAGCGGGATAGATTTGGCATTGTGCTGGGCTACCGCACTCCCTGCAACCCAGCACAATCCCTACCAGAGCTCTCGGAGTTCATCGCGGTAGCCATGCTGAAGTCCCCCCGGCTCTTGGTCGTTGGGGACTTCAATGTGCATGCTGGCGGTGGACTATCTGGTGCAGCTCTGGAATTCATGGAGTCCATGACCTCCATGAGTTTATCCCAGCATATTTCTTGCCCTACCCACAGGTGTGGGCATACCCTTGACTTGGTTTTTTCCTCCATGTCGGGGGATTCTAATCTGGAGGTGGGGGACATTGTCTCTCTCCCTGTGTCATGGTTGGATCATCACCTGTTATCCTTTTCCCTGTCAGTCGTGCCCCCCCCGCGGGATCACCGGCCCCTTGTTTGGGCACGCCCCCGGATGCTTCTGGATACTGCTCGGTTCCGTGAAGCCTTCGGGGAGCTTCCTGGTGGCCAAGCTGACGATTTGGCTGAGGCTACGGCTGACCAATGGTTTGAAACAGTTTCCCGTGCCATCGACCGAATCGCCCCCAAGCGCCTCCTCCGCAGCAGAGCTCGACCTTCACTGTGGTTCACGGCGGAGTTGAGAGCGATGAAGCAGGAGCAGAGGAGGCTGGAGAGCAGCTGGAGACAAAGCCAGATGGTTATTAATAAGATTGCAGTCCTTATCCAGACTAGGCGCTATTCTCGTGCGATCAGGGAGGCCAAAACGTCATACTACTCCCTAAGAATTGATGAGGCCTTGAACCGCCAGGCAGAACTTTTCCGTCTGGTTTGAGTCCTTACCAATCCTAGTCTGGCAAGGCCTCCTCCTACTGATTTCATTAGTGATAATTTTGCAGTCTATTTCAGATCAAAAATAGAGGCCATCCGGGCTGGCTTCGAATCCGGTTGCACTAGCCCTCCCTCGCCATCCCCTGTCACTGCACCCCCTTGCTCTCCTCGATTGGTTGAGTTTGGGCCTATTTCCTCTTCGGAGGCCCCAGGGCAATTGGCCACTGCCGACCCATGTCCACCCCCTTCGACCCTTGCCCATCATGGCTCATAAAATCTGCCAGAGGGAGTATGCCCGAATGGGCTTCTGCCATCACCACCGCCTCCTTCAACGAGGGTTTTTTTCCCTCCTGCTTGAAGGAGACAGTGGTAAAGCCCATTTTGAAAAAAATAGGCTTGGCATCGGACCAATTGGCGAACTATCGTCCGATTGCCAACGTCCCCTTCATGGGCAAGGTCATCGAGAGGGTGGCCGCGATTCGGATTCAGTCATTTTTGGAGGAACAGCAGTGCCTTGATCCATGCCAGCCTGGGTTCAGGCCTGGCCGGAGGACAGAGACAGCTCTGGTCGCGCTGCAAGATGACCTAATCTGGGCGGCTGACAGGGGTTGCTCTACCCTGTTGGTTCTCCTGGATTTGTCAGCGGCCTTCGATACCGTCGACCACAGTATCCTACTGGACCGGCTTTCTGAGGTAGGTATCGGAGGCACTGTTCATAGTTGGCTCCGGTCCTTCCTGGAGGGTCGGCTCCAGTACGTGCAGCATGGTGGAGAGCTGTCAGCCCCGTGGACACTCCCTTGTGGGGTTCCGCAGGGCTTCTCTCTCTCTCCCATGCTGTTCAACATCTATGTAAGACCGCTGGCTGGGGTCATTCGGAGATTTGGAGTCTGCTGTCACCAGTATGCTGATGACACACAGCTCTATCTCTCCTTTTCCACCGCTGCAGTGGAAGCTGTACGAACTCTCGACCAGTGCCTGGAGGCAGTTATGGCTTGGACCAGGGCCAACAGGCTCAAACTCAACCCCAAGAAGACCGTGGTGATGTTCTTCGGAAGCTCTCCGTCTGGATACGGAGACCCTCTCTCCAGCTTGGAGGGTGTTTCCTTCCAGCCGGCAGACAGGGTTCGGAATCTGGGTGTGGTTCTGGATCTGGCACTATCCTTGGATGCCCAGGTGGCTGCCGTGACCCGGACCGCGTTTTATCACCTCCGCCAAATTGCCCAGATCCGCCCGTACCTAGACGGCAACTCCCTGAGAACAGTGGTGCAAGCGTTGGTGATCTCGAGGTTGGACTACTGCAATGTCTCTACATGGGGTTGCCCTTGACTCTCCTTCGGCATCTGCAGCGGGTACAAAATGCAGCGGCCAGACTGGTGGTGGGTGCACGTCGTTATGACCGCATCACCCCTGTCTTGGCCCGTCTGCATTGGTTGCCCGTTGTGTCCCGGATCCGATTCAAGGTCTTGGTTTTAGTTTATAAAACCCTCCATGGCTTGGGACCGGACTACCTGGCAGAGCGGATTGCCCAGCGATCAACTTCGGCTCGACCAGTTCGGCAGTCGCAAGCGCACTCGCTCTGGGTTGTCACCCCGTGAGAGGCCCGAAGAACTTCAGCTCGCCATCGGGCCTTCTTAGTGGCTGCCCCTTCAATGTGGAACAGCCTCCCCAGCGAAGTGCGCTCTGCTGAGTCCCTGCTGGCCTTTCACAGAGCCTTGAAAACCATCTTGTTCCACGAGGCCTTTGGTGACCAAGTTTAAATGCTGTTTTTTTTTCTCTCCCACCACCTGCTGCTAGTCAGCTCAACCAATATGATGTTCTTTTTTACCGAGCTACATATGTTTTGATAAGGGTGCACACGTTTTTATCTTGTTGTTTTTGTTCGGTTATATGTGTGTTCTTTATGTTTCGCTGATTTGATCAGCCTATGTAAGCCGCCCAGAGTTCCCTAGGGAAGATGGGTGGGGTATAAATTCAATAATAAATAAAAATAAATAAATAAATAAATAAATCAAAACAAAACATTTCTCTCATTCTCATGAAGAGCTGAGAAGAGGCAAGAGGAGATTTGTTGGACACTTGATTAATCCTACCAGTTTTGTTGAAAGTACATTGCTGTCAACATTGAGTTCCTTCCCAAAGTTTCTTTGGGGTTGGGTGTAGAGACAAAACACCTATCAATTCCAGGCGACCCCTGTTTTTCATATAGCATCTGTTACAGAATGAGGTGCAGATGAAGTTGCAGTTGGTTCCTACTTCATAATTCTTAATTTGAAAAATGTTGTATCAAAAGGGATGTAGTTTGGGGGGCAACTTCAGAAGGATCAAGGTCCTACTGCCCTCTGGAGATGCAACACCTTGCACCTCAGGATGCTTTCTTAGGTTATAACCCTGCACTCGTTCTCTCAGGAATAATGCCATTGAATTCAGTGGGTTTGCTCCTGAATCAATACATAAAACATTAGGATGGTAAATGTGATACTAAACTACTTGACTTAGATTGGCTCCTGTTTTGTTACTTCTATTACTTGTGTCTGAGCTCTGCTGCACATTCACGACAGGAAAAGTAGAGTAGGAGCCCAGAAGACACAAAGACTCTTGGACCAAAACCAACCACCTAGGCTCTGGTCCATAGTGGTGTATGGCATCTCTCTGAGTCTTGACCCCAAATGGGAGGGCATAGTGAAAGGAAGAAAACCTAAATTTGATGGTAGTAAATATCTTAATTTTATGTTTACAGCAGTGACTTGATGCATTTCAGCTGTGGTGATTGTATGGTTCCAGCCAGCTCAAACAAAGAATATCACCAACAGCATTCAAATTCAGTGATCATGTAGAATGGATTCATCTTAATCTGTATAAACTGGTATTTGATGATGGAGCATTGATTATTTTATGCCAAGTGGCATCTTATAATTATTTGATCTCCCCGAGCATGAGCTGACAGAAGCCACATGTGTAGTGTAGACATGAGCTGAGGGTCAAAAAAGAAGTTTGACATTTTAGAAGCTACTGGAAAATACTGGTATTGCTCAAATAGTTGTAGAGGACTTGCTCAGATACTGCCTAAGGACTACTATGCATGTCTATTTCCTTCTCATTTCTTCTGACTTTAGATTTATAAATGAGCAGTTAAAAACAAAAACAGCACTGTTTATTTCCAGCACTCTTTCCTAACAAGATTGACTTGCAACATCCCACCCATTAAGGCAGTGTGAAAGGAAACCTTGATCTTCATTTGGATATTTTGTGAAAATATGAGAACATGTATGATTATTAGCACATGAGACTCCGGCAATGTTATTGAATGCTGGTTTGCACAGAGCAAACCAACATTCTACAGGGCAATTCTAAAATAGGGTCAGTCCAAACATAAAAAGATCTATATAACTTTGAAAGTGGACTTCAAATCAACACCAAATTGGCATAGATGTGGTGGACAGATAGTCTGCTCTTGCAGTGTGCCAAAGTTGGAGAAGTTTGGGAAACAGGTTTTCAAGTTATGATTTTTAAAAATTGTTTTACCCCTCACCCATGCAGAAACATGCTGCCCTAAAGATCTCCAGATTTAAAACAGATAGCATGAATTGAAAATACCAGTCTTGTTTATCTCAAAAAAGAATGGCTGGCCTCATGCATTTTTGAAAATTATCATTATTTAGAAGGAATCCAGACTGCAATATTGATCTTGAGAAAAACCTTTTCAAAAGAAAAAGCAATCACTCTGTTACAAATTGAGTATAAAAAAAACAGAGCTTACCAGCAAGAAGTTTCAGAACTAGATACATTGTTGTAGCTTTGTGGTCCTGTGAAAGAGATGTTTGGAGGGAAAGGAAAAGTCACAAAACCAGTCAAAAGGCAGGTTTTCTTTGCAATGTCATAAAAGCATTTTCTGTAAAGAAAGTTACCAGGTGACAGTCCTCCAGAAAGGGAGTTTTTGCCATCTATTTCCAGAAAAGTAGCATAGTTTTGAAAGGCATGTTCAATGTATTTCTGCATTACAAAAGCACAGTGTCATGTTTTCCCCAGTCTTGAGTGCTTTCAGTAAAAATTCTCTCAAAATTTCTGAGAACAGGCTCTTGCCACAAGTTTTTAGAGAGCACATCAGTCCCAGGTCTGGGGCAATCTGAGCTGGTGGATTCTTATGGCGAAGTAGTTAAATTGCAGTAGTGCGGAATGGCCCGAGTTCAACCTCAATGGCTTGAGGTTGTCAACCTTCCATTCTTCTGGTATATGTAAAGTGAGTACACAGCTTGCTGGTGGAGGAATGTGTAGCCTGCGTGATAGTGATGGCCATAAATTTAAAAAAATGAATTGCAAAATTCATTCAAAAATTGCTAATTTATTGAATCGTATTCATATGGAGTGATGCACCCATTGATGAAGTTTTAGAAAATGCCCACCAAGCCACCTAGCAACATCAAATGTGCAGGGAAACCCATCTTTAAAATCCCTCCATATTTGAGGAAAATTGGATATCTCCAAGCAGTTTCTGAAGGGCACTTTCCTGATGTGTGGATGTATAACTCAGAATTCTGAAACCCAGTCTTCACCAAATGTGGGGGAATTGTAGAAGATTCAGCTGATGTTTCCTTTGGAGGTGCCTGGGGGCATTCTCCTGGAGCTATTCTCTTAGGATGCATAGCTCATAGACTCCGAACCTAAACTCCAGCAAATCCATGGGGCTTGCAGATAAGGGTCATGAGGAGCTTCCCTACAAATGTGGTGCCTCTATGCTCCTTGGAGGTCATTTTATAGGGGTTTAAAGTAAAAAATTAAAACCAGATTTACAAATCTGTTCATCAATTTGTCGGGGGGGGAGTCCTTTTTGTGATTAATTTACCTAGATGAATAAAAAAATCAAATCACAATTTTTTCTGCTTCATGTCCATCTCTACTGCATATCTGAAGTTAAAATCACCCAGAGATTGCTTTTAGCCCTTTTAATTCTTTCCTAGTCAAACAGGGATTTGTGACACTCTATAAAATGCCCTAACAATTGCTCTGTATTTGAGTGAGAAGTGGTTAACTGATGAAAAAAGGAGTTCATTTCTGGGATTTTCTCTTGCTTGATGTCAGTTTGTGAATGGTAATGAGCACAGGAGGGTATTGTGTAGACCATCTTGACTGCTGTCATGTAAGCCTTGACAAACATTTTTCTGCTGGCAACATGGGCACAATATTATGCATTAGAGATGGGCACAAATTGAAAAAATGACGTTTTGGTTTTTTGTTTTTCGTTGCAGGTCCGTTTTGGTTCATTTTCATTTTTTGTGAAATTTTTGAAAAAAATTCATTTTGTTTTTTCATTTTCCGTTTTTACCCGCGTTTTTTGCGATTTAAAGCATTTCCACGCACAGGTGTCCTCCAACGCCCCAGAAAACACTAAAAAAATGGTGCTGGCAGTGACACATTATAAACTAGGTACGCAAGGAGGCTGCAAAGGCAGCAGCAGGTGTTGCCAAGGGCGTAAGGCAGCCGCAGAGTGACTGCACTGCGGGGCAGGGGAGGGTACTCACCGAGAGGTACGCACGCACACAGGGAGGCTGCAAGAGAAATCTCTTCTTTCTCTCCCCTAAGAGCCAGGCTGCAACCAGCAGGAACACAGTGACACACACCTGCCTGGCTGGCCTAAAGTAATGAGTTGTAGAGACAGCAATCCCACCCTAACTCCCACAGCAGACTGCAAGGAGGACAGGGGCTGCCAGAGCTTTTTATGCCCTCTGTGGCTGCCACACCTACCCAGTCTGCAACCTGGGCATGCTATTGGTTGAAATTGTCCAAGAATTTACATGATCCCATCACATGGCTTGCATCCATCTTGTGGCTGGGATCCATTTTGTGTCATCCTTAAAGGGAAAAGAAAAAATACATCGCAATGGGAGAAAGACAAAAACAAATGTTTTAAGGACCCCACCCCCCTGGTAGGTAATAATTTCAAATAATTATCGCTGCATTTTTACGGATGTCCAGAGCATTTAAATACCAAAGAAATCAATATTAGGCATCTGGGAGCCATTTTGGGTTGAAGTCCCCTAACTCCCCATAAAGGAAAAAAATACAGCGATCTGAGAAAAGACATAAATGTACGTTTTAAGGACCACAACCCTCCTGGTAGGTATTACCAGGCAGAATAAATAATTATCGCTGGGTTTCTGCAGATATTCAGGATGTTTTTTAACATTTAAAAACAGCTCATTTCATTGCGCGTCGCCATTAACGAAAACAAAATGTAACGAACCTAATTTTCATGGTTCTGTTCGGTTCTTTCCAATTTCATCACAATTTTTGTTATTCATTTTGTTACGTAACGAAACAAATAACGAATAACGGAACAATTTTTTTTCGTTTCGTGCCCATCTCTATTATGCGTCTATATTTGGAGCATTTCCTAGTGTTTTTATTGTGGATACAAAAGTACAACATGCTACATTTAGAAACCAGAGGGTATTTTTTTGAAGAATTGAATATTATAAACCCAGGCATAATGTGTCAAACATATGACTAGACATGGGCACAACTAGGTGAAATTGTCGTTTCCGTTTTCAGTTATCGTTTCCTTTACGTAATGGAAGCGGTAACGATAATTAAGCCGTCAGAACTCGAACTCGAACCGAAAAAATAAAAATTTGGTCGGGTTTTTCGTTTTCGTTTGTGGCATCGCGGCGATCGCGCAATGTGAAGCACAGAAAAAGTTTTTAAAAGTTTTTTTTTAAAAAAACCCCGACTCCCGGCCAAAAAAGCAGGCGAAAATATGCCTGCCTGAGGCTTTGCCACCTACCAGAGGGGTGGTTTCTGGGGGGTCCCCGGCCTTTTCCCCCCTCTTCTCCTGTCCTGGACTGCTTGCACCAGGCTGGGGGGGGGTCATCCTCGTCGTCTCGCCAGTCGCCATGCGGTGGGGGGGGATCCAAAATGGCGACCGCAATTTTTCTTTTGAAATCATGGTCAAAAAACACACCAAATCACCACAGAAACATGTGAAATTTATTTATTTTAAATGCCTGAATTTTAATAGTAGCAGCAGTGGGTTTTTTATAGCAATAAAACGTCGTATTGATTTTATTTTATTTTATTTTATTTTTATTTTTTAGACCTGCCTGCGGCCCGTGCCACCGCCCGCCCACTCGCCCGCCCGCAGCCACCGCTCGCCCGCCCACGCCTCCCCCCTGCCGCTGTCGCCGCCCGCCCATGCCCCCCGCCACCGCCGCCCACCTGCCCCGTACCCCGCCACCCGCCCACCTGCCCCGCCCCCCACCTAGGGCACAAAAACACCTAGCGCCGGCCCTGATTGGAGGACGCCCCTATGCTCTGGGAAGTCAAATCGGGCTAAATCGCGGTGGAAACGACAAACGACAAACGGAAACGACAAATTTTTGAAAAATTTCATGACAAACGGAAACGACCTGAAACAGATCCGTTCCGACAAACGAAAACTCGAAACGTCATTTTTTCTGGTCGTGCCCATGTGTACATATGACATATAACAGTTGAAAAGGAATTCCAAGAAATTTTTACCATGAGATTAAATGATTTCCAGAATTTCTCAGCTTGTTTGTCCTTGCAGAGAAACAGAACTGATGGAACTAACAAAGGTCACACTGCTGAGAATGAAAGTACAGTGACTCTCGCCAAAAGTTCATTTGAACACACGTCTGTAAGAGCCCTTTCTCCTGCTCTAATACACATGCAGTAAAGGAAGAGGAACACAGTTCTTTTTAATGCATGCACACTAAGGGACGAGGGTCATATACATGAAGATGGGATTTGTATGATTTTGCTTCATAAGATATGGACCTCCTCTCCCTATCCTCAGCTGACTGGAGGGAAAAGTTGTGATGATTTCCATGGTGCCCCTTCTCTCTCACCCTTCTCCTGCTTTAAAAAGTTGTGCTAAATAAGGTTTGGGAAGGGCCATTTTGTGCAATACCATCTCCACCAATAATGCTGTTGTTTTTTTAAATGGCCATTTGCTAGGAACATGCTTACAGCTCCTCCATCACTTTTCCTAGTTTCTACTGTAGGGCTAAGAAAGGTGGGAGAGGGAGAGGTCTCCTGCTAGATGTTTAACTGCACTTCCTCACCAGCAACAGCTGCTGAGTAGCCATACAGGTAGAGGAGTGCAACCAGAGTTTTGACCCAGGACACACAAATTTAGAAGGTACAGAAGACCATGCAGTTTTAAAACATTATTATCTACATGGTGACAGTGTGTCTGCTCTTTCAGCAGCACAGAAACAAATGAAACTTCAGGGGTCTGAAACGCTGCAGCCAGCTTCGTAACTGGGACTGTTTACAGGCTCTCCTGTTATAGCTGACCCACTGGCTGCCCATCTGTCTCCATGCACAACTCAAGAGTGCAGGTTTTAACCTATAAAATCCTCACCAGCTTTGGTCCAAGGCATCCCTTTATGAGCCTGCTTGGGGGTTCAGGTTGTCAAGAGAGGCCTTTCCCTTGGTCCCACCACCTCCACAGGTGTGTCTTCTGAAGGACAACCTTCTTTGTTGCTCTTCCCACCCTTTCTCTTCAGGCAGGCTTTTACTTAGTGAGTATCTGAGAGCCCCCCCCCCCTTTTGGGGTGGTGGATTGATGTGTTTTGTTGCTGTTGAGTGCGGTTTTGATGTTGATGTTCACCGTTTTTAGTCTGGGGTACTTCTTTGGTTCTTTTAAAGTATTTGTATACTTACTGTTTTTAGCTTTTAAATTTATTTATTTATTTATTTATTTATTTATTTATTTATTTATTTATTT
>JAHTLZ010000274.1:16705127-16721945 GCA_023846285.1 Phrynocephalus versicolor | reverse complement strand
TTTATTTATTTATTTATTTATTTATTTATTTATTTATTTATTTATTTTTATATGGCCCGTCTTCCTGAAAGAACTCTGGGCGGTTAACAAAAGGGATAAAGAATAATCCCAATACAACAATCAAGATGATGACACACAGCTCTATCTCTCCTTTTCTTCTTCTGCAGAGGAGGCAGTTTGCTCCCTCGACCTGTGCCTGGAGGCAGTCCTGGAATGGACCAGGATGAACCAACTCAAACTCAACCTGGAGAAGACCGAGGTTCTGTTCTTTGGGGCGCCCTCGTCTGGGTACAATGGCCCTCTCCTTAGACTGGGGGTGGGGTTCCCTCCAGCCTACGGACAGGGCTAGAAATCTGGGCGTGGTCCTGGACTCAGCCCTCTCCCTGGAAGCCCAGGTGATGGCGGTCTCCAGGGCCGCTTTTTTCCACCTCTGCAAGATTGCCCAGATCCGACCATACCTCGATGAGTCCTCCCTGAGGACAGTCGTGAAGGCCCTCGTGATTTCGAGGATTGACGATTGCAATGCCCTCTACGTGGGGTTGCCCTTGACCCTTGTCTGGAGACTCTAGCGGGTGCAGAATGTGGCAGTCAGACTGGTGGTGGGTGCTTGTAGATTCGAGCACATCACCCCAGTTTTGGCCTGCCTGCATTGGCTGACCCGTTGCCCTCCAGATAAGGTTCAAGGTCCTGGTTTTGATTTTCAAAACCCTCCACGGTTTGGGACCAGAGTACCTGTCGGAGCGTATCTCTCAGAGATCGACTGGGACCAGGCCCACGAGAATGGCGCAGGCGCGCTCATTGAGGGTGGCCACACCCAGGGAGGCACGGAAATCGCTCATGCATAACCGTGCCTTCTCTGTGGTAGGCCCCACGTTGTGGAATCATCTCCCCAGTGAGCTGCACCTTGCACAGTCCCTGCCCGCCTTTAAAAAGGCTTTGAAGACCCACCTTTTTAAGGAGGCATTTGGCGACCTTTTTACTTATTTTTTTTTGCTGCCCGCCTCATCTATTTATTTATTTATTTATTTATTTATTTATTTATTTATTTATTTATTTATTTATTTGGCTTATATACCGCCCGTCTTCCCGGAGAAACTCTGGGTGGTTCACAGCAGAAAATATACAGCACAATTCAATTCAACAAATAGATATAACAATTTAAAAACCTAAAACAAACACTGAGCAAGAAACTAATGGCAGATGGTGGGGAGGGGGGGGGAAGAAAACTAAATTAAGTCACCGAACGCCTCTCGGAAGAGGAAGGTTTTTAATCACTTCCTAAAGGCTGGCAGGGGCACTGCAAGGCGCACTTCGCTGGGGAGATGGTTCCACAAGGTGGGGCCAGCCACAAAGAAGGCTCGGGTTCTGGTGGACGTCTTCCCAGCCTCCCTGGGCATGGCCACCCGCAACATGTGTGCCCGCGACAGCCTAGTCGGTTGGGCCGAGGTTGACCGCTGGGCGATCCGCTCTGCCAGGTAGTCCGGGCCCAGGCCATGGAGGGTTTTATAAATTAAAACCAGGACCTTGAATCTGATTCGGGACGCAACGGGCAACCAATGCAGGCAGGCCAGAACTGGGGTGATGTGGTCGAATCGGCGCACAACCGCCACCAGTCTGGCCGCCGCATTCTGTACCCGCTGCAGTCACCGAAGGAGAGTCAAGGGCAACCCCATGTAGAGTGTGTTGCAATAGTCTAGCCTCAAGATCACCAGTGCCTGCACAACAGTCCTGAGGGAGTCCCCATCTAGGTATGGACAAATCTGGGCTATTTGTCGAAGATGCCAAAAAGCAGTTCTGGACATAGTGGCCACCTGGGACTCCATGGTGAGCGCCGGGTCCAGAACAACGCCCAGATTCTGGACAGATTCCGTTGGCCGGAGGGAAATGCCCTCTAAGGTGGGAAAAGGGCCTCCGTAGCTAGATGGGGAAGTCCCAAAGAACATAACCTCGGTCTTCTCGAGGTTGAGGTTGAGCCTGTTAGCCTTGGTCCATTCCATGACCGTGTCCAGGCACTGGTTGAGGGTCTGGACAGCCTCATCTGCAGCGGTGGAAAAGGAGAGATGGAGCTGCATGTCATCAGCGTACTGATGGCAGCAGACTCCAAATCTCATTATGACCTCTGCCAGCGGCCTTACATAGATGTTAAACAGCATGGGAGAGAGATGCGACCCCTGTGGCACCCCACAAGGGAGAATCCAAGGGGCAGACAGCTCCCCCCCATGCTGCACACGCTGGGGACGGCTCTCCAAGAAGGACCGGAACCAACTGTGAACAGTGCCTCCGATCCCAATCTCGGAGAGCCGGTCCAGCAGGATACCGTGGTCGACGGTATCGAAGGCTGCTGACAAATCCAGAAGGACCAACAGGGTAGAGCAACCCATGTTGGCCCCCCGGAGGAGGTCATCTTGCAGAGCGACCAAGACTCAGTTCCCCGACCCGGCCTGAGCCCGGACTTGGATGGATCAAGGAGCCGTTCTCCCTCCAGAAAAGATTGAAGCTGGACCGTGGCACCCTCTTGATTTCCTTGCCCATAAAGGGAACATTTGCTATCGGGCGATAGTTGGTTAATTCGCCCGCTTCAGTTTTCTTCAGAATGGGCTTCACCACTGTCTCCTTCAGGCGAGAGGGAAAAATCCCCTCCCTGAAGGAGGTGGTGGCAATAGCAGAAGCCCATTCAGGCATGCTCCCGCCGGCAGCTTTTATAAGCCAGGATGGGCAAGGATCAAAGGGGGTGGACGCAGGCCGGCAGTGGGCGAGAGCCCTGGAGGCCTCAAGTGAGGAAACAGGCCCAAATTCAACCATGTGAGGAGACCGCGGGGGCGCAGCATCAGGAGATGCCAAGGGTATACTAGAGCAACCGGAGTCAAAACCGGTCTGGATGGCCTCTATTTTAGTTCTAAAAAAGGCTGCAAAAGTCTCACTACTGAAATCAGTAGGAGGAGGCCTTGCCAGACCAGGATTAGTGAGGTCACGAACCACATGGAACAATTCTGCTTGGCGGTTCGAGGCCTCACTAATTCTCAGGGAGTAGAAGGATGTTTTAGCCTCCCTGATCGCTTTAGAGTAGTGCCTGGTCTGGGCGATAGCTGCAGCCTTGTTGATCGCCGTCCGGTTCTTCCTCCAGCTGCGCTCTAGCCTCTTCCGTTCTTGCTTCATCGCTCTCAACTCCGCCGTAAACCACGGCGAAGAGCGAGCTCGGCAGCGGAGGAGGTGCCTAGGGGCGATCCGGTCGACAGCCCGTGAGGCTTCTTCAAACCAGAGATCCACCGTGGCTTCGACCGGATCGTCAGCCAGGCCGCCAGGAAACTCCCCGAAGACCTCCCGGAACCGATCAGGTGCCAGGAGTCTCCGGGGGTGGGCCCAAACAGATGGCCAGGGGTCCCTGCTGGGTGGGGCGGTGATTGATAGAGAGAAAGACAGCAGGTGATGGTCTGACCATGACACGGTCGTGGTCACAAGTCCCGCACCCTCAGAACAGAATCCTCCAACATGGGGGTAAATACCAGGTCCAGGGTATATCCACATCTATGGGTGGGGCATAGAACATGCTGGGTGAGGTTCATGGAGGTCATGGACTCCATGAACTCCAGAGCTGCACCTGAAAGTTCACCACCAGCATGCACGTTGAGGTCGCCTACCACCAAAAGGCAGGGGGATCTCAGTAGTGCAGCCACAATGAACTCGGTAAGCTCTGGTAGGGATTGTGCTTGGTTGCGGGGAGCACGGTAACCAAGCACAATGCCAAATCTGTCCCGCTGTCCCACCAATAGATGAAGACATTCCAACCCCGGACTCACCAACGTCGAGGCCCTGCTGACATGAATCGTATCTCTGTATACAATGGCCACGCCACCCCCCTTATGACCCTCTGACCTGACTACGCCCTGGACCAAGAACCCAGGGGGGCACAGTTGGGCGAGGGAAGCTCCGCATTCTGCACCCACCCAGGTCTTGGTAATACAAGCCAGGTCGGCCCTCCCATCCCGGATGGTGTCGTAAATGATGGGGATCTTATTATGAACTGGCCTGGTATTCATCAGGAGGCAGGACAGGTCGGAGGCGCTGGCGGGATGGCTCCGAGACATGTGGCAGTGAGATGAGGGGTCAGAACGGGGGACAGGTGTGAGTTGCCTGACCCGAGTTGTTCTTATCCGACCAACCCCCCCACCTCCTAGCGTAACGTCCACGGTCCGACATAACCGGTATGGTGGTCCCTGCATGCATGGTGATGGTGGGGGGGGGGGGGAGAAAAAAAATTAACGGATAAAAAAATTAACAAATAAATAACAAATATCAATCAAATGACTGTCTGTTCTGATGAATATTGACCCTCTCAATTTTATTGGATTTTTTTCCTGTTGTGGTTTGTATTCTGTTAGCCGCCCAGAGTTCCGATCCAGAAGATGGGCAGGATATAAATACAACAAATAAATAAATAAATAAATAAATAATAAGACAGGAAAGAAAAAAGAAAAAGAAAAAAGTAAAGGAGCAAGACAGAAAAAAACAGAATCTTCAGCAAGATGGCAGCTCAGAAAAAAAGAGTTGTCTTTTACTTATATAAGCTCCCCTGAGTCCTTTTTAATGAGAAAGGTGGGGTAAAATGAATGAATGAATGAAATGGGCATAGTACAAAGTAAGCAAGAATAATTACGGTAGTTGAAATTGGAATCTGCCAGAAAGAAATTTAAATGCTAAAAATAGCAAATCACAGATGAATGAATGAACACAGTCTACTGCTCCATAAAAAGGCAGCGGAAGTAACCTTTAAAAAAAGTCTACTACAGCAGCACTAATAAGCTGTATCCCCCCCCCGCCCAAATACATTTCATGCTATGTAGATCAGGCAGGAAGCATTATCCAGCTCATTAGTCTTTCAGCATCCTCTCATGCAATATGTAGTGTCTTCAAGTTTTGTGTCAATGTTCTATGCCATTCATTCATTCATTTAAGACATTTCTATCCTGCCTTTCTCCTCAAAAAGACCCAAGACGGCTTTATTCTGGCTTTCTTTCTTCCTTGACAACCAGTGCCAGAGAGTCCAGCTTGGGGAAGCAGATTCATCCTCATGGATACAACAATGTGGTGATCCACCTTCATCTCCCCTTTGCTGTTTGACATCTATATGAGGCTGCTGGGAGAGATCATTCAGCAATCTGACATGCGCTGCCATCAGTACACTGGTGGCATGCCACTCTGTCTCTCCTTTTCCTCTTCATCAGTTATGGACTGGAAAGGGCAAATAGGCTGAAGTTAAATCCTGACAAGATACCATGCTGTTGGGAGGGCACCTTGATCACTTAGGGGGCTTCTAGTCTGGTCTTGATGGGGGTCACACTCCCCCTGAAGGATCAGGCCCACAATCTGGATGTGCTTTTGGACCCGGCCCTCTCAATGAAGAAACAGATTTTGGCCATGGACAAATCTGCCCTTTTCCCTCTGAGGTAGATTGCATCTCTCCACCTCCCTCCCCCCGCCTCAGGAAGGGACAAGGATAAAGTGTTCCCTGTCTTCTTTTAACCTTCTTAAAGGTGCTGGATCGCTTGAGGTGCATGTGCCAGTTGGATGCAACAACTGCACCAAAGCATAACAGACCTCTCCTCAAACCCAACCTTATTTAGCCCATACTAGTCCACTCCAAATGCGTCTATGTAGACAAGCCCTAAGATGATGAGATGCAGTAGATACCAAATCCAGCTGAGACTAGGGAACCATTTCTGCTTCATTTTCCCTCAGCTGAATTTCCATTGCTAGGATCTGGCAGGAATAAAATGAGGGAAATTCCCATACAATGCTCTCCTGAGGTGCTTGGAGGAAGAGCAGGCTATAAACATTCTAAATGTCATGAGCTCTTTTTTAAAGCCGCATACCTGTTTCATATGGGATTTCCCCCCGGTTTTTAAAGACAGCAAACTCCCACTTAGTCATGATGCATGAATGTGAGCCAAGCTGGAGGGCAAGGGGGGAAAACTCATAAAAATAGGCAATTCCTTCCTGTTATTTATAATAGCCTAAGTCACCTCAAGGAAAACCAGAAATGATTTCCAAATAAATGAATGCTCCCCTGATGACTGCATATGGCTGCTCATATATTTAGGTAGATGCAAAGAGTATTAAACAAATGGTTACTAAGTTTAAAAAATATACAGTCTTTTAAAAATATTTATTTACATTGTTGGGGATGTTTTAGAACTTTCAGTCTCCAAGGTCTGGAGCTTTTAGAAAGTTGGTTTGGAAAGTGTCAGCATTTTTAAATGGCCACATATTTGTTAAAGAATCTGGACTTCTATGAAACATAGTGTGGAATCAAATCAAAGCTGGGCCTTCTCCAAAATGTAGTTATGTGCAATTGTAATAAAGGCAGAAACAATGTGGACTGTCATCAGATAAAAAGCCAGATTCAGATTTTCCACAGCTGGTAAAAATATTTGGACCATGTGCTCTAGTTCTTATATTTCAATTGGGAACACTATGTTGGAATGAAAAGTGCCATTCTTTGACTTCAGGTTCTACTAGATTCCTCATTCTGGTAATTTATGGCATCATCTAAAATGGCTGACAAATAAATGTCAAATTGCATATTGTTCCTGCTATAAACTTATTGTGGGCAACTGCCTAAATGAAGGAAAACTAGAAACACCACCGCGACTCATATAGTAGCTTTCATGATTTTCATTGACATGGTTTGCTTTGAGGTGATGCACTGTATGTGCCTTTTGTAATACTAAGGAACGTTTCGTAAGGGACATTCATTTTTAGGAATGTCAGCACTTTGAGGGTCGTACAATGGCCTTAAAGCAGGCCTGCCCAAAGTCCGGCCTGGGGGCCAAATCCAGTCCATCAGGCCATTCTGAGTGGTCCGCAGCGGGCTGGCCCGCCCCTCCCTCCCCCTCCTTCACCCACACATCCCCCTGCGGTGGCCACGGCTCCCTGTGTTTCCTTTGGTCCCCACCTTCCTTCCTCCCTCCCTCCCTCCCTTGGTCCCCGCCTTCCTTCCTGCGGGTGGGGTTGCAAGGGGTCAGTGGGTGGGGCTTATGGGTCAGTGGGTGGGGCTTGCAGTTGTGTGGCAGGGTCAGGGAGCAACCGGCCCCTGACACATTCTCAGCCACCAAATCTGGCCCTCCTTACAAAAAGTTTGGGCACCCCTGCCTTAAAAACTCAAAATGGATATACAGTGGTGCCTCCTAAGATGAATTTAATTCATCCCACAGGTCAATTTGCCTTACAAAAATTTTGTCTTAAGAGGCACAGTTTCCCATAGGAATGCACTGAAAACCAATTGATCTGATCCGGAAGGAACAGATTAGTAGGTTTTCAATGAATTCCTATGGGAAGGCTGTCTAAAACCGCCTCAATCAAGGGACAGTGGAAGGCTGCCCCCTCCCCGCAGCCGACAGATAGCTGATTTTGACTGCTCAGAGCTGGCATAAAATCAGCTGGCTGCCAGTGATTAAGGGGTTCACTCCCAACCCAGCAGAGAGGGAAAGCTTTTCCCCTTCTTTGCTAGAAAGAAAGTTTCCCCCCTTTTGCTGGCTGCCCCAACCCAGGAGAGGGAACGGCCAAGGTGTGACTCACCTGCTTGTCCCCTTCCTGCGTTCGGGGCAGCCACCTCCTCTTTGTCCAGGTCTTGGTGCCAAGACTCTAGCAAAGAGGTCGTCGTCGGCGGCTTCTATCCTGCCTTTCCTTCCCTGTAGCATCAGATTCGTGTGTGCGACAGGGAAGGGACGGCAGGATAGAAACTTCCACCACCTCCTCTTCCCAGCCGGGACCCATTGATCCTCACACAGCCCAGAAGTAAGCAGTGGTGGCAGTGATCTGCTGCCGCCACTTACCTCATAAACAGCCCAGGCTGGGCGAGCATCACTGGGTCCCTGTTTTGCCCACCAATTTGGTGAGCAAAACAGGGACCCATTAATCCTCACCCAGCCTGGAGGTAAATGGCGGTGGCAGTGATCTGCCCCTCCTTCCCTCGCAAACAGCCCTGGCAATGGAGGTGAGTTGAGAGAAGTGGCGGCAGCAGGGCTGGGCGAGAATCACTGGCTCCCTGCTTTGCCCACCAAGTTGTGATCCTCAGCTAGCCCTGCCGCTGCCGCTATCGCTTCCTTCAAAAAGTCCCCCTGATGCCAGAGATTGGGTGTTGCACACTGCTTAGCTTGCATCACCCAATCTGCAATGGTACCTCATAAGACGAATTTAACCCACAGGGATAAAATTTGTCTTCTAAAACATGCCTATTCCCAGAAATGTCATTCGTCTTATGAGTTTTCATCTCATCCTTCTCCAGTGGTGCTGCAGTCTGGCCAAGCACGAGCTTGAGTTACTCTTCCCCACCTCCTCTTGCAGCAGACCATTCATTGGCTGTGCAGCAAGAATCCCCACCCACCTCCCCATCTGAGTGATTAGTTGCTGGAGGCGGCAAGGCAAGGAACCCTGAGCTCCTGCCTTCGTTGAAGTGCTGCTGGAGGAGGAGGACCCAGAGAATGTGCTGCACCTGCGCACACATAAATGGCCATATCAGAACTTTTCTGACATAACATGTGGATATATCTCAGGGCTAACATACATGATAGTATGCCCCACAGTAGCTTCAGGACTGGGCTGGTAGGCCACAATCCTATACATACACAGGAGCAAGTCCCACTGAATATGAGTCTTATTTGAGAAGCTAGCTATATAGATTATCTATCTGTAAAAGAGGGGAGTCCTTATCTACAATTTGTGAGCAATTGGGATAACTGGAATTTTCCCCACCTTCATTAATTTGCAAATTAGCCTATGGTTTGTGATTCTTCATTTGCAAATCTGATTTCATAGACACCAAAGATTGCCTCTGCCATGTCTCTTGAATAGTAATGTGATTTCAGCTCTCATGCGTTATATCGAACATATGACTTGGCTCTTAGTCAACAAACACAATTGGATCAGCTCTACCATGAGGCTGAGGAAAGTAGTAGCTTCAGACAGTGGTGCGTTGGGGGCAATAAGTTCACTGCTCTCCAGCCCATGGAAGAAGGGTCCTGACTGCTCTGGAACGCTGGTGGTATCTGCTGAGCAAGGGACTAGTCGTACCCTCCACGTGGTCCAGCAGTTGTGGCTGGGATGGACCTTTCGGGGCTGGAGTGACCATCAGTCTGTCAAGCAGTAAACAATAGTTCCCTCCTGCTGCTGATTTCAAACATAGTCCAGTCTCTTTGCTAAGTGCCTTTCTTTCCCCTCTCTAGAGTCTGTTGGAAGCAGTCGGTTGAAGTCCATTGCTGAAAGCTATCATATTGGTTCATGAGCCGGCTGCCTGGGATTGAACCCCAGGTCGTGAGCACAGTTTTAGCTGCAGTACAGGCATTTAACCACTGCACCATGAGTACAGAAACTCAGGCATTTATAAGAAAGGTGATCAGAAAAAAATGTCCATACTGAGTACAGTAATTTTCCAGGTCACATTTTTATGCATGGCACACAAATTTGAAAATAATAAAGTACACTATTATACAGTAGACAGTAATTAATATTGGTAAGTAAAATAAAAAATAAATACAGGATAGTTAAGTACAATAACTTCATCCAAAAAAATGCTACACGTTGAAAGAGTAGAATAGAATATGCAGACTTCAGATTACAATTTGAAAAGAGAGGTCTGAAGACAACTTCAATATGTATTCAATGGATATGAGTAGAATCTTCCTTGCAGACTCTTTTTTAAATAACATGTAGCGTGTATATCCAATCTGGGCTTTTCTCACTCTCTTTCTTCTACTTCACAGGGTTCTTGTGAGGTTACTGTAGGCAGGAATGAAATGCCCAGAGGTTTTGGCAGTACAGACAAACAACTATTATTCAGATGAAATAATTATGGGAATGGATCAGTGCAGAAGATAGCACAGAAGACTGCGGAATGATTCAGGTGGGCTCTTTCCACCCGGATGTTGCTGAGCTGCAATTCCTAGCATCCATAGTCAGCCTAGCAAGTTATGAGGGGAGCTGCAGTGCAAGAACATCCATGTTTTATGCCTACTAAACAGAAGGGCTAGCCTCAAACTATTTGTTAGGAAAGCATGGCTTTTGTTCCTCTTGGTTTCGGTTGAGCACAGATGCCCATATTGCAGCTTCTTGGGCTTCTTAAGATATATAGTTCATTACATCCTATGTATATCCAGGACCAGGACTAGGAGGCAAATATTTATTCCTGTGACACTCTCTAACTTTGTTGGGGTCAACTACCCATGTGTATAAACAAGAAGTATTATCAAAACCCAAAACTAGAATCTAGAACAGGGGTCCTCAAACTAAGGCCCGGGGGCTGGATGCGCCCCCCCGAGTCCTGAATCCAGCCCCAGGACCAATTGCAGACCCCCCCCCACCTACCCCCTGCTTCGTGAGCAAGCCAGCCTCTGCAGCTGCTTCTATTGCTGAGGCAGTTCAAAACGGTGGGCTATATTGCTCCCCCCATTCCCCCCACCCACCGCTCAGATGATCAGCGTGATGGCTAGTGGGGCAGTCCAAAGTGGGAGGGCCACGGCACGGTCCCCCGCTCCCCTCACCCACCGCCCAGCTGGTCGGGGCACTGGCTGCAGCTGAGCGGGGCAATTTAAAATGGGAGAATTGTGGCAAGGTCTCCCACTCCCTCCATGGCCCCGAGGTCCCTCCACAGCTCCTCCTCCACTCCACCTGCCTGCCTTCCTTGTGTGTCTGCCACCTGTGTTATTGTGGTTGTGAAGAAGGAAAGGGGTAGGCGGAGGCAGCACCGCCAGCCTTCCGAGCTGGAGCAGCCACTGCAGTGGACCAATGGAGGGATAGACGGCAGACAACCAAGGGGGAAACGGAGCTACTTTGCACCCAGCCAGGCCCCTCCGAGCTGCTGCCTCACTCCGTGGAATGAGGGAGAGGAGGAGGAAGCCCAGCCATGGCTGGAGGCTGAGGCTGCTGTCACCACGACCAGTGTTGAGACCAGCAAGGAGGAGGTGGCGGAGAAAGAAGAGAAGGGAAGGGAAGGCCAATGGTGGCCTGGGCCTGGTTCCTGGGAGGCTGGCGAGGATGCATTTGTCCCTGGTTAGTGATGGGCGGGCTGCCGAGCCAACAGAACACCACAGCCTGGCTGGGCTCGGCCAGTGAGTAGGCTGCAGGTGGCTTTGGGCAGGACTTCCTGCCTCCCCTCTCTCCTCCCCAGCCCTTGCTCCCGACCTCCCTCCTTTGCACTGCACCAAGTTGGGCCGGGCTAGGCTGGGCCAGGCCAAGTGAGGAGGCAGCTTTCCCTCTGGGACGCAGTGAGGGCGTGATGGCCAGGGCGCACAGTTGGATCCGTGCTCAGTGGCACCAGCCTTGATGCCCTTGCCATGGCTGCTGCTCCTTATCCCGAGTGGCTGCCTAGAAGGTGATGAGGGGCCTGAGTTTGCCTGGGCTGCTGCCTCCTTCCCAACACAATGAAGGGAAGAAGAGCCGCTCCAGCCACTGCCACTGTAGGAGGAGGAGGAAGAGGCGTAGCAGAGGGATCCCAGCAGTGGAACCTCAGGGCAGCGATCCGGAGCAGGAGACATTGCTGAGACCCAAGAGATACACTGATAATGGGCGAATTGTGTGTCTGGGGGGGGGGGCTCCACCCTTTTGCCCATCCCTGGCCCCTTTTTTCTATGTTGACCCTTTGGGGGGGGTGTTGTCTGGCCCCCAGTGGTATCTGGGTGGTGGTGGACCGGCCCACTGTTCGAAAACTTTGAGGACCCCTGATATAGAAGGTGCACAGCTTATGAACATACCATCCTCCATTCCTGCTGTGATAAGATATATGGGTGCATTTTACAAAAGTTGTGTGGGGGTGGTTAAAGACAGCACAACAATTAACGAAAACAAGTTTCATGATTGCATGAAACAGGGTCTTAAAAAAAGTTCTCTTGGCCTTTTTCAACAATGGAGAGAAGCTGCTTAGAAAAATAGCCTTGCTTAGAAAAGACATTCCTTCAGTTCCTTTTGAAAGTTGTTTAATGGATAGGAAAATATTGTTGAGCAGCCAATTCTTTCCACATTTGGCTAAGTCAGTAGCCTCAAAATACACAGAGCATGCAAGTTCACTTGGAAAGAACCTCCGGACTGCTATCTGAATCATCGGAAAGCAAATAAAATAAGGCTTAAGCAAATAAACCTGATTGTGCATGGAAACAAATCCAGGGCTCCAATTTGGCAACTGTTCTCCTTTTGTTAGTTTTAGAGCATTACACAGTGAGTTTTCAACAAGATTGAAATCTAATGATCAACAATCTCAGCCATCTCAGTATCAACATATGAATATTTTTGAAGGTTTGGTGATATGTCCTGAACCATTGGTAAAAGACAAAAAATTGCAAGGATATTACTGACTGCCCACTTTGAATACCTGGATAGGTTATTTCTTGAAATGGTTCTGTCAGAGCCTTGTGGGGCCCAACACTTGGCTTGTAGTAGTGGCTGGCTTGAGGTCTCTTTTCGAAAGCTTGTCATACAAATCTCAACTGTGACATCCTTTCCTCTTGGCTAAGAATTAAATTGCTTCCCCTGTTGCCTGCTAAATTTCTGTTAACTTGATTTTGTTGCACCAATATCTCTCTTACTTAACAGTATATTGAATATGTATGCAATGTTTCAAACATTTGTAGAACTGGCTCGGCTGCTTTCGGAGTACCCCAAAGCAACATGTTCAAGTTTGAGCCTCAAATTTACAGAAGTCAATGATCAGATGTACAAAGCAAAGTGTTCTGCTTATATACCACTTTCTTCTTCTTTTTGGAATAGATTCTAGTCATGCTTTTAGAATTTCGTTTTTAAAGATACTCCTACCCTTTTTGGACCCCTTTTCTTGTTATGATCTCCTGCCAAAGGATTTTAGTCACCTTTGTTCTGAGGTTATTAAAACTGGCTTATGAAAATCCAGCATAAGTGTGTGGCTACACTCTACTTCGGTTTGCTGTGAAATCAATCATTCTAACAGAACATGGTCACTCTCATCCTGCGTTCCCCTTACTGCCACTTCCTCCATCAAGTCGTCATCACTATTGGGTTAGATCAAGGATAGCTAGTCCTGTTTCTTTCTCGACTTTAGGAAAAAAATATCAGCTACACAAGCCAGGAATTTCTTGGAAGAACAATAAATACTCAGTCAAATTTGTCTCCCAACCTATAGTTGAAATCTCCCATCATTACTACTACACCAGGGTTGTTTTTTAATCCTTGCAATGTTTTTCAAGTTTTATCTGCTTCCTCTCCTTGATTGGGCCATTGGTTGTCGAGCCCTACTGCCATGTTCGTTTTGTTTTTTGCACCAACTAGATTAATCCCAAAGTTCTCAATGGGAGAGCCAATCTCCTCCTCCTTTATTTCTGTGCAGGAACACATATTTTTGAAATATACTGTAACCCCACCTCCCTTCTCTCTGTTCTTTTTGAACAGTTGGAAGTCTTGGCCATCTGTAGAAACTACAGCAC
The DNA here is from genome assembly GCA_023846285.1 of Phrynocephalus versicolor. Classification (NCBI taxonomy): domain Eukaryota; kingdom Metazoa; phylum Chordata; class Lepidosauria; order Squamata; family Agamidae; genus Phrynocephalus; species Phrynocephalus versicolor. Next base: position 16,708,503 of record JAHTLZ010000274.1, on the reverse strand, counting down.
ATTTTGCTACGTATTTTTCAGTATGTAATATCCTTTTGAACATGATGGAAAAGAGGCCAAGATTATAAGGAAATCTTATTTGGCCTAAACTGGGAACTGAATTGAATTTATGTTGAAAGGCATCTGTGCTTAAATATATTCTCCATCTTTTTGAATCTGGGTTGTACTGGTTGGCTATAATGGAACGTAAAGCCTGTGAACACAAGCTAGCTGGTCCAAGTTATGAGGAACTTAATGTTAACTGGGCACTTCCTTTTCTTTCTACTAATTCAACCTACTGTATGCAGTATCCCCGCTGTGTCTTTGTACTTCCTAAAAAGCTTGGAAATGCTAATATTCCCCATAACCTGTGACCTTGCTTTTGCAAAACATACTATTGAGCTCTGACGCACTACAGCAGAAGCCAAATAAAGCTGCCTTTGGTTTACGTCTGCCTGTGTAGCGGTATAATTGATGTCAGACTGACTGTACACAGTTCTGGAAAATGGCAGTTAATCATTGCTAGAGTGCAAGGGAAGTAAACTCTTAACTAGTGATTCTGGAATCTCTCTCTCTCTCTCACACACACACACACACAAACGAGCTAAGTGAGTAATCATGCCATTTTGCAGCTTTCACTTGTTAACATTATCTATCTGCTAGGGAATGATACAATATTGCTTTTTCTTTTTTACTATTAGTGTGAGCACCAGCACTTCCCACGTGTGCAGTTGCAAGAAAAATATGTGAATGTTTTGGAATTTGAAATATATCTTACAATTTGATCTGATCTTTCTTTAAGTCATGTGTATTGACAAATATAATGTACCTAAAATAATAACATAAAACATTTCTTCTCTTCCGTGTCTTTTTTGAACACACTCATTCAATAATCAGAAAGTTATTGGGGAAAATAGGTGAACCCAAGAGAGTATATTGTAGACCATCTTGACTGCTGCCCGTTTTGTCGACATTCAGGCTGCCCTTTGCTATGGAAAGCTTGGCATCCTTTTTCTGTTGGCAACGCAGTCATGATATTGTGCAGCAACATTGGGACATTTTCTTGCTTTTTGGATCATGGGTACAGAAGAAAAACATCCCACATTCATGAACCAGATTTTGAAGAGCTGAATATACAGTATAATAAATGCCCCAAACCCCAATTCATGGCACACACAGAAACCATGTTTGAGAATTGACTTAGAGAAATATGCCCTTAAATGCTTCTTGCAATAAGAGTCTTAAGAATCCTTTTGAAGGATGGGAGAGAGAAGCCCGGACAAACTTCTACCAGGACTCCATTCCATAAGGAAAGGTCTATGACACAATTTTTGGTCAGTCTTCTTTGCCTCTCTTTGTGTGGTAACCTCCAGAAGGTGAGCCCATGAAGAATGAGTGGCACAGGTTGATGTTCTGAGGGAAAGATGCTTTGACAAATACCCGCTATTTGAGAAATACCCCAAACTGCAGAACTATATAGACTAGCACTAGGATCCATGAGCCTTGCTTCGAAAACAGGAAGTTAATGCAGGTGAACCAAAACTAGAGATCTGTGATTAAACCTGCTCACACCTGACAGTGACTTCACTACAGCATTCTGCACCTCCTGAAATTTCCAGGCCAGCCTCAAGGGCAGTCCCATATTGAAAGCAGTACAAAAACTGATCTCAGAGATCACCAATGATGCACCAAAGACCTTAGAAACCTACCATCAAGGCAGGGGCACAACTTGGTAATTAGTTCAGATCAATAAAAGGCTGACTGAGACAGCCAGCAGTTGATGTTCCAAGGACAGGAACAGGAACACCCCCTAGTTACAAACATGATTCCCCAAGTGGGATACCTCAATCCAACCTAGGGAAACCCTTAAACTTTCTGGAATGTCTTCCAACAATATTACCTCCAGCTTCAACTGATTAGCTTCATTCCAGAAATTCAAGGCCCTCTGATCCTGAGTCCAGACAGCCTGCCCAAGAGCATACCATGGTCAACTGTAATAAAGGCTGCTGATAGGGTCATTCCTCCCTCACTGGCAGCACTTATCGGGTCATCTTACAACATCTCCAGTGCTCACTCAGTGCCATGTCACAGCCTGAACCTGGACTGAAATGGATCCAAGCATCTTTGCCCTAGTTGAATGATGAATCTGCATACTAAGTGTTCACAGGTGCTAACTCTCCTGCCACCGTTTGATCACCCAAACCCCTTTGAATAGGAAGTGACTACAAAATGGTAAAATTATATCTATGCATGTGTGCTGAAAAAGGTGCACAGAACATTGTTTCTATTTTCTATAGAACATTTATCAGATTATTTAACTTCTGATAGGTTCCTCCTTCCCCTCAAATTCTTACCACTTTTGTGCAAAAGACAGTTGCAGTGAAATCTTAGGTGCAGCAAGCGGCACTCTTTTAAGCTGCTTTTAAAAAAAAAAAAAAAACAAACGACAGCTTTCAAACTAGAGATGGGCACGAAAAGATTTTTGTTTGTTTGTTATTCGCTTCGTTACATAATGAAACGAAGCAAATAACGACCCTAGGGGCAAATTTAACAGAAAACAAGAAAAATTAGTTCGGTTAGGTTCGTTTCATTAATGGGGGGCGATGTCTCCTACCTGGTGCTGGTCCAGAGGTCCTCTCGCGCTGAGCTGCACAGAGGGAGCATGCACCTCGTGGGTGCCATCGAGGGACGCAGAGGGCTCGAGCCTCAGCCCAGCCCAGGAGGAAAGATAGGCAGGCCACATTTAGGCGGCCAGAGAGAGCGGCTTCAAAGCCGCCGCCCCTGCGCCTCCCTCCCATGGCCCATTATTGCGGGGCCAATCGGGAGGGAAGATAAGGGGCCGCACTTAGGTGGCCAGAGCAGTGTGGCTTCAAAGGCGCCACCTCCTTGCACCTTCCTCCTGCGCCCCGTTATCGTGGGGCCGATCAGGAGGGGAGATAAGAAGGCCGTGCTTAGACGGCCAGAGCAGCGTGGCTCCAACACTGCTCCCCCTCTTTATTCCTCCCATGCCCGGTCGCAGGCATCCCCCAGCTCCGACCAGGCCCCAGGGGCCGTGCAGTGGGCGCTGGGAAAAAAAGCAGGTAAGAACAAATTAATGAAACAAAACGATTTTTTTTGCAAAAATTCACAAAAAACCAAACGAAACACTATTTTTTCGATTTGTGCCCATCTCTATTTCAAAGCAATGCCACCAAAAGGCACTGGGAGACTGAAAAACTTCATCTGCATAAATATAGACATGCAGTAGGAAAGTTCAATATTTTCAATTCAGTTCACATTGTGACAGGACCAATTTTTGTGTTTAAGGTTTCGGCTACATAATGTAAACTGGGAAGTGGTTGAAGGAAGACACTAGTGTTTTTTCCTCTGATGCTGGATCACAAAATGGTGTCAAGAA
>JAHTLZ010000274.1:16643955-16695185 GCA_023846285.1 Phrynocephalus versicolor | reverse complement strand
TGTGTGTGTGTCTGTGTGTGTGTGTGTGTCCCCGACCTTTACTCACTGTACTCCTCCGCGTGCAACAAGGGGCGGATGCAGACGGGGTACATGGCCACCGCCATCACGGCCACGAACCCCGCGACGCCCAGGGAGCTGCGGTGCCGGCTCACGAAGATGCGGTACCGAGCCCTCCACATGGCGGGACCTCCCCATCCCCCTCCTCCTCCCGCACGCCTCGCCCTTGCACGGCCCTTCCACCTTCAGGCGCCCCGAGAGATCAACTTCCGCTTCCGGGCTGCGGAGCACGTGGCCAGGCAAGAGCTGCTTCTCCCCCGCGAGCAGACAAGACCAGGGGCTGCCGGGCTAGAAGGGCTCCGTCCCGCATCAGAGCCTTCATCTCGCCTGCCCTCTGGCGGCGGCGGCGGGAAAGAGATCTCGCGGCCCGTGGCCGAGCCGGACTCGAAGAGGCCACGCGTGGGAGGCTTGCCCGCGTGCGCGGCTTCCGCCCCTCTTATTAGAGGAACTGCGAGCCTGCGCTGCGCAAGTGGCGTTTTGAGACTCCTCAGCGCCGGGTTGTTCTCACCCGCCCGCCCCGTTTCCGTTGTAAAATGGAACAAGCGGGGCGTGGGAGCTGAAGCGGGAAAACAAAATATGGGCCACGTGATTAAAGGGAGCGAGTTCCCGTGGGTTTCGTGTACCGACTCAAGACGTTAGGGATTTTAGTGGCAGTTTTTATTTGCTGAAAACAGTACAGTATATGAAAGAGCTATATATGACAGCCTCTGGTAAACCAGAACATCCGGGCACCTCAAGTTTCGAGAATTAAAAAGGAGGGCTGATAATTCGTGCCTAAGAAATGAAATCAGTATTGTATTATGTTAACAACTGTCACCCAATTCAATTGTCTCATGGGATTCTGGACCCTTTATAGTGCACTTAATCAGAGTGAGATGTAACTGTGAAATCCTATGTTTGCTTCGCCCTAAACTTTGCCATTTAGAGATTACCATTTCTTTCTTCTAGAACTGGGCAATTTGCCTAAAGCTACACAGGCGGGAACAACGGGGGATCCAATTCTTGCCTCTGATTCTTCATAAAGATGTTGAACTCATTAAGCCATTGGCCCGTGTAAATAAAACCTAATCTCTTAAAAATGCAGTTCTGTACTTTTCATATAAGAAACCAGGAATCCACAAGGAAGCTGCAAGGAGCCTGGGGGTAGATATTCAGCTACAGCATTGTTAAAGGTAAAGGTTCCCCCCACACACACATTCCTGTCTGACTAGGGGCGGTGCTCATCTCCATTTTCAAGCCAAAGAGCCAGTGTTGTGCAAGTCCGTGCTCCCACTTTTTTACGGCAGTACCTATTTATCTACTTGTATTTACATGCTTTCGAACTGCTAGGTTGGCTGGAGCTAAAGTTAATAGCAGGAGCTCACTCCACTGTGTTGCACGTGGGATTCGAACCAGGAGCTGACGACTTTTCAGCCAACCATTTCATTCATTCATTCATTCATTCATTCAGTCAGTCAGTCAGTCAGTCAGTCAGTCAGTCAGTCAGTCAGTCAGTCAGTCAGTCAGTATTTACATTTTCTACATCCTGGGACCCAGTCTCTCATTCTGATTGCTAGCTCTGAAGCTATCTGTGAAAGCTGCAATATGTTCTTGAACAATAGTTCCTATGACAGTGAGGCTTTCAGAAAGGCATGAGGGCAAAAGTATGTGAGGATCACAGTTGCTGCGCAGCCTGTTTGACTGGTCCCTCCTGCTCAACTAGAACAGGTAATTCAAGATAAAATTACTGAAATTTTTGTTCTGTTCCCACAAAAGCAGTGACTTTTTTTAAAAGAGTACTGTATTCCTCTTTAATTTAAGGCTTGCTTTATGTTTGACAACACACCTCAACACAGAAAAGCTAAAACATGTTTCTCATGTAGGACAGGTAACAGCTGGAGGTGGAGAGGGGATATCATTTAAATTAGAAAACTTGTCCTGTTATTGGATTATAAACATATTTCCCTGCCCAATCCAAATTTCTTGTTTAGACAGTAGCAAAGATGACAAAGGGTACAGCCAGAGCAGCAAGCCCTCCTCTGTTCCTATTGATGGGACTAAAACTTCTGAGAGGGGAGAAGGATGGAGGGAGTAGCGGACAAGGTGCCGTGGCTGGAGAGAGTTTAAAGACTGGACTGAGGACTGTGATGGGAACATTTTGGAGAGGGTGGACCATTGTGTTCAGCTGAGGTTGTGGAAATCAGGAGAACTTTTATCTGGGCAAGCATGATTATCTGCAACTTTTTATAGATTTCTCCTGCGAGTTATAAACTATTGGTGTACGTTGCTCATGCATTGTATGAAAAATGTAGACACAATAAAGAAACATATAAATAATATAGTAGGACCCCCGCATCCGCAGGGGATCGGTTCCAGGACACACACTCCTGCCCGGGGATACGGAAATCTACGGATAAGAGCTAATGCTCTTATCTGGGGAGGCAGTGGTGGATGAGGAAGGGGTGAATGAAGATCCAAGGGCCATTTCCGCCTCCTGCCCTGCAACCCCCATTGGCCCTTGCCCTTACCGCCAGGCCAGTCTTCTCAACATGCAGGGGGGAATCTCCTCCACAGTTGTCGTGGTTGTCGCAGTGGTGGTGGCAGCAGAAGAAGTGCCCGCGTGGACCTGTGGATGCCTGAGGGCAGCGCAGGTGCCTTTCCCTCCACCTCCGCTGCTGAGGTCTTGGACGGACAGCGCAGGCGCCTCTTCTGCTGCTGCCACTGCCGAGGCCTCAGGCGGATGGAACGGGCGCCTCTTCTTCTGCCAACATCTCCAATGGGCAGGTGGCCTGGGCACCTCTTTTCTTTCCCCGCCGCCACCAATGTCCCAGGCATGGGTGGCCAGGATTGGGGATGGGAGGAAGACAAGCAGATAACAACACCCCCCGCCATGGGAGGTTTGAGGCTGGCCTCTGACAGGGCAGCCGGGAGGAGAACTCTTAGGTTCGCTGTGCGGCCTCACCCTGGAAGCTGGTAAGGAAAAACAAGATTGTGGGGTGTGGGGCTTTTAATTAGCTGCCCCGGCTTTTAAATCCTCAGCCTTGGAGGATATAACTTATGAGGCTGAAGAAATAAAGGTGAAAATATTTGAAGGTGAGTTAAGAATTAGTATCAGCTACTTGGGAATAAGGCTAACATGGGATCTTCAGGAGATGCTCAAAATGAAGATAGAAAAAGTAAAAAAAAAGTGAAGTGAACAGATAAAAGAATACAGTATCAAAAATTAAAAATCTCTCAGTTTGGAAGAAATGCACTATGTAAAATGAAGCTTATTCCTAAATTGATTTTTTTTAAAATTTTGCATGTTACCATTGACATGGGATGAAAAAGAGTTAAAAGGAATGCAAGAAAGGATAAATATGTTTTACAATGTAATTTAAAAAGCTAGGATTAATAAGAGCTTAGGGTATCTACTGCAAAAAGGGGGAGGTTTGGATTTATATTACATAGCTAATCAGTTTAGATAAATTCCAGATATAATAGTAGAAAATGATAATTTAATTTGGAGAGGCTTAGAAGCCCGGCAGAAGGAGAGTTAGAAGGGAAATGTTAAAGAAGAATTGAGAAATATAGATAATCCAGTCTGAAAAACTTGATAGAATGTTGGAAGAATTATAGAGGGAAATTAACTCCACCAGTGGCACCTTTGATTCAGGTGACAGAATCAAAGCTTGGACTCATTAAATTGGTCCACCCACGGTTAGCTCAGACTCATTAAGTTGGTCCGGCCACACAGGCTAATGGTTCCCTCTCAGTTCCAGGATGCCATGCATGGGATTCCTGATGAACTGGTTGGCGTGCCTGTTGATGCCTTGGTGGAGGGCTGGTATGCCTCCGCCACCAGGACAATTGACATGCTCGCTCCTAAATGGCCCCTTCGCCACAGGTTCCATGGAGTACTATGGTTTAACCAGGACCTACAGGCCCTGAAGCGGAACAGAAGGAGGCTAGAGAGCATTTGGAGACGGGACCTGACAGATTATAATTTAACTGCTGTCAAGATTGTGTTGACTTTATTCAGCTAGGATAAAGGCCTCAAGAAGATCTTACTTTGTGAAGCACAAAACCATCAGGCTGAATTGTTCCATAGTCCGCAATCTATCTGGTGTTGGTCACAGTGATAGACCTCCCCCTAGTATTTCCTGCAACCAATTTGCAGCATTTTAAAAATGCATTTTAAAAATCAAAAGTGGAAGCCATCTGCCGAGACCTGGATCTCCAGTTAGAAACAGTAGATCGAGCAGAGATGCTCAGTGCAATGCCTTTCCTGGTTATTCTTCCCAACTTTCAACCTGTGATGCCGCTTGAAGTGGACAAGGGAAACGGAAAAAGAACAGGCGAAATATATTGCCGTGTGACTTCTTGCAATTGGCAGAGGAATTAAGCCTTGTGGATGTATGAAGAGTAAGGAATCCTTCTGGTCAAGATTACACCTTCTACTCAGATAGACACAAATCATGGTCAAGAATAGATATGTGTTGGCTTACATCAGATATCATGAGAGAAGTAAAGGAAATTGAAATTTTACCTAATACATTTGCTGACCACAACCCCATACTTATATGTCTGGGAAATAGAAGAAATAACTGGCAATGGAAGCTAAACACATCTCTCTTGAAAAATGAAATATTTTTGAAACAAATCAAAGAGGAAATGAAGTTTTATTTTAAGGAAAATATATGTCCAGAAATTCCTATGGCTACTGTATGGGATGCTGGCAAAGCTGTTCTAAGAGGCCAAATAATTAGATTTGCAACACAGCAGAAAAGAGAAAGAGAACGGGGGAAAAAAGAAGCAGTAAGGTTTATAGAAGAATGTGAAAAAGGTTTAAAACAAGACCCAAAAAAGGAAGACCTAAAGGCAAGGCTGAAAATGAAACAACATTATCTGAATACGCTATGGGCAGAAGAAATAGCAAAAAACATAAAATTTGCAAGGGCAAATTTCTTTGAAACAGCAAACAAACCAGGAAGATGGTTGGCATATAGACTTAGAAAAGAAAAAGAGAAAACACATATACAAAGCTTAAAGGATAAAGATGGAAAAGAAAAATTTGACCATGAGGAACTGAAGAAGGTAGTGAAGGATTTCTATCAAAAACTTTACTCAGAAAAAGAAGTGACCAAAGAAACACAGGAAGAATATTTAGGAAAATATGGTAGGATAAAATTAACAGAAGAACAAAGGAAAGCATTAGAGGAACCAATAACTTGTAATGAGATTGTAGAAGCGATTAGAAGTCAAAAAAATGGGAAGGCTCCAGGTCCAGATGGACTGCCCACTGAACTTTACAAACAAATGACAGAGATCATATTATTACCATACAAAAAATTACTTGAAGATATCACTGAAAGAAAAGAAATACCAAAAACATGGACTCAATCAACAATATCACTGATACATAAAGAGAATACTGACCCTGAAGAGATAAAAAATTATAGACCTATCTCTTTGTTAAATGTAGATTATAAAATTTATGCATCAATTCTGGCCACACGATTAAAAAAGCTTCTAGTGAAAGCGATACATCAAGATCAGATGGGTTTCCTGCCAAAGCGACAGATGAGGAATAACATGAGGATAATTCTCAACACTTTAGAGTACTACGAGGCACATCCAGAAAAGAAAATGGCACTGATATTCCTTGATGCAGAGAAAGCATTTGACAATATTAATTGGAATTTTATGCTAAGCCACTTAAAACACATAGGAGTAGGCCAAAGATTTAGGAACAACATTGAAGCTATATACACAAAACAAGAAGCTAAGGTGAAAATTAATATGGATATGACAGAGAAGATAGAGATAGAGAAGGGAACACGTCAGGGCTGTCCACTCTCTCCACAGCTATTTATCTTGACATTAGAAGTATTAAATCAACAAGTAAGAGATCAGAAGATGATAAAAGGGTTAAGAATAAAGGATGAAGAATATAAGTTGCAGGCATATGCTGATGATGAAGTTTTCATATTAGAAGACCCCAATGACTCAGTGGAACACCTGTTGAAAACTATAAAGAACTTTGGAGAAATGGCTGGCTTGAAGATAAATCAAGAAAAGACTAAAATCTTAACAAAGAATATGACAGCAAAAGAATTAGAGAATTAGTGGAGCAAACACATTTTAAAGAGGAAAAGACTATTACATATCTGGGAATAAAGATAACCAAAAAAGCAAGTACGATATGGCAAGATAACTATCTAAAAGTTTTAAAGGATATACAAATAGATCTGGAAAAATGGAGCAAACTGCATTTATCATTACTGGGACGAATAGCCGCAATTAAAATGATGATACTTCCAAAATTGCTATTTTTATTTCAGATGATTCCATTGCTATTAAAAAAACATTCTTCAAGGAGATAGAAAAAATAATAATGAAATTCATATGGCAAGGGAAAAAACCAAGGATCAGGAAAAAAGCTTTACAAGATGATAGTTCTAGAGCAGGTTGTGGCCTACCAGATTGGGAATTGTATTACAAAGCTTGTATACTGGTGTGGATAAAGGAGTGGATTACGCTAGAAAATCAGAGAATCTTGAAATTAGAAGGCCATGATTTAAGGTTGGGGTGGCACGCATTTGTTTGGTATAAGAAGGCTAAGGAACAGAAATATTTTGGAAATCACATAGTGAGAAAAGCACTTTGTTGGATGTGGGAAAATATTCAGAGACAAGTGTATAGAAAAATACCTGGATGGGTGTCACCAATAGAAGCATTTACACAATTGACACTGATGAATGAAAACAAATTAGTGAGATACTGTGAGATACTGAAAAATGAAGAGGAACTAAAGTCAAAGGAAGAATTCCAAAATCCAAAAGTGACATTAGATTGGTGGGCAAAATCACAATTGACCTCGAGGTTTGTTAAAGATAAGAAAGAGGGTTTTTATATAGAGAGAACTGAACTGGATAAACTGCTCTTGGGAACATAGGGAAAGCTGATTCAGAAAATTTATAAATACATGTTAGAGTTGAAAATGCAGGATGAAATTGTGAAAGACTGTATGATATTATGGGCACAAAATCTAGGACATAGTATTGAATTAGCACAATGGAGCCAGTTATGGGAGTGTAATGTAAAATTTACTAAGGCAATAAATTTAAAAGAAAACATATATAAGATGTTTTATAGATGGTATATGACACCACAAAAATAGCAAAAATATATGGAAATACCTCAGATAAATGCTGGAAATGTAACAACAAAGAAGGGTCTTTTTATCATATGTGGTGGACTTGTGATGTAGCAAAGAGATATTGGAAAATGGTATATGAGATCTTACAAAAAATGCTGTGCTATACAGTTCCATTTAAACCAGAAATATTTCTATTGAATATCATGACAGAAATTAAGGATGTTAAGATAAAGCATTTGTTATTGTATACTGTCACAATAGCAAGAATTTTATATGCCAAATATTGGAAAGTTGCAGAAACACCAACCAGACAACAACTTTTGGAAAAATTCTTCGAAGCAGCTGAAATGGACATAACATCAGAACTGATAAAGGACAAAGAATTACAGAAGGCAAGAGACTGCTGGGAACCACTATATACTTTTTATGAAAAAGAACTAAATAGCTAAAAAAAGAGAGACTCCAACAGTATTGGGAAATTAAAATATAGTCTGTGTATTAATATATAGAAAAATATTGTAAATATACCACTTGAACTTTCCCTGCTTTTATCCTTAGATTTTCCACCCCACCCATCCCCCATCCTATGTAGGGATTCTGATGATATGAAATAAATAAAAATATAATTAAAAAAAAAGAAGTGGACAAGGCCCTTGATCCCTGTCGTGCCACCACCTCCTCTCTTGACCCTTGCCCAGCCTGGATTATAAATGCTGCTGGCTGGTGACTACCGAATGGGCTACTGCAATAATTAATGGATCTCTCCATGAGGGCAGGGTTCCTCCTGCCCTCAAGGAGACTCTCATTAGACCCATTCAGAAGAAAGTAAATCTGGAAGCAGACCAAATTGGCAATTATAGGCCGATTGCCAATGTTACATTTATTAGCAAGGTAGTCAAGAAGGTGGTGGCGGACCAGCTTCAGGGACTTTTGGATGAAACTGACACCCTTGATCCATTCCAGTCAGGGTTTAGGCCACGCCATGGTACAGAATCAGCATTTGTCACCCTGCACAATGACTTGTTGAGGGAAGCCGACAGGGGCAAATCATCCTTGTTGGTCCTCCTCGACCTCTCAGCGGGCTTTGATACTGTCAACCACGGTATCCTCCAGTGGTTCTGTTCCATCTTGGAGGACCGTCCCCAGAGAGTACAGATGGAGGAGATGACTTCCACCCCTTGGTCCCTCAATTGTGGGGTGCCACAGGAGTCAGTCATCTCTCCCATGCTTTTTAACATCTATATGAGTCTGCTGGGGGAAGTCTTCAGGAGGTATGGGGTTTTGTGTCATCAGTACACTGATGACACCCAGCTCTATATCTCCTTTATTCCATCTGCAGTATCCAGGCAGCGATAATCCATGGATCGCTGCCTGGATGCTGTACTGGAGTGGATCAGAATGAATAGACTGAGGTTGAACTTGGGCATAACGGAAGTCCTTTGAGTGGGTGCACTTGGTGTTGTTGGCCTGGGAAACTCCCTTAGTTTGGGGGGAGTGACTCTTCCCATGTAGAATGAGATACACAGTTTGGGCATAATATTGCACCCAGCGCTCACCAATGGAAGCCCAGGTGGTGTCAGAGGTCTGTTCTTCATCTTACCATCTCCAGCAGATCACTCAGCTGCTTGCCTTCCTGGACCCTGGCGCTCTCACTACATTGGTACATTCACACGTAGTCTCGAGATTAGGCTACTGTAGTGCACTCCATGTGGGGCTGCCTAGGAAGTTAATGCGGATGCTCCAGCTAGTGCAGAATTCTGCTGCTAGACTAGTAATGGGGTTAAGGAGATACCATCATATCACCCCTACGCTGGCTGCACTGCACTGGCTGCCGATCTGTTTCTGCATTGTCTTCAAGGTTTTACTACTGACATACAAAGCACTAAACAGTTTGGGACCTTGCTATCTGTCAGAACAGCTTGCAAGACAGGTGCCCACTCCAAAGGAAGCCCAGAAATCAGTAATGAGGAACAGGGCTTTCTCAGTGGTGGCCCCTTGCTTATGGAATCATCTCCCTGCTGAGATCTGTCTGGCCCCTACGCTATCAATTTTCAAAAAACATCTTAAGACATGGCTATATAGAAAGGGTTTCCCTGGCTATTAATTCATCCTTTCTTGATCTGCTGATCTTTAATCTGCCCTTTCTGTTTTAGTTATCCCTTTGTTCTTTAAGTGATGTTTATGATGTTATTGGTGATTTAGTTTATGTTTATTTTGTTCGTTAGCCATATTTTTATATTTATACTCTTCTTATGTGTTTGTTGAATTATTTGTACACTGCCCAGAATAGCCTTGTTGCTAGATGGTGTGATATATAAATCCAATAAGAAAGAAAGAAAGAAAGAAAGAAAGAAAGAAAGAAAGACTAAAAGGCAAGCTAAATAAGGTGTTGCCAGATAAAGAAATTATAAATTTGTGGGATTGGGTGAAACAAATGTAGAATAGTGATTATATAAAAAGAATTTAGGGGAAGAGATTTTCTGGTTAAGCATTATACAACTGGAAAAATGGATTGAAGAATAGAAAATCAAAGTAGGAGAATGTAGAAAACTGACTAAGTTTGAAGAAATTATAGAAAAAAGAAGTAAAATACAGAATAAAGAAATTAGAAAATGAATAGTAAGTGAGATGTATCAATTATTAATACAAAGAGGATTGTAAAGAAAAAGTTAAAAGAGAGGTGGCAAGAAGATATTAATAAAGGAATAAAGATAGAAGAATGGAAAAATGTGGAATAAAATAATAATGAAAAACATGTCAGTAAGAGTAAAAGAAAATTGTTTTAAGGTATACTGGAGATGGTATATAATACCAACGAAGTTAAATGTAATAAAGAAATATTTCTAGTATGCTGGAGGTGTGAAAAGGAAAAAGGGACATATTTGCATATGTGGTGGCTGTGTGAGATAAGAAAGAAATGGACATTGATTTTTAAGAAAATTCAAGAAATAATAGGGAAAGGGATTCAAATGCACCCAGAAGCAGTACTGCTAAATATGGTTGTGAACCCACAACTGAAGAATGAAAAAGTGCAGTTGGTAATAATAATGGTAAAGGTTGCAAAGTTGATTTTTGCTAAAAGCTGAAAATCAAATACAGTAATCAAATAACATTAGAGGAATGGTATAAGAAGTTGTAGAGTATGGATTCTAATGATAAATTGACATGTGAAGTTAAAATTAGGAATGGATTGAATCTAATTATTTTAAAGTAATATGGGATAAATTGTTGGAACATGTATTTCAAAATGGTGAATCGTACACACCAGGATAATAGTCAATGTATTTCTGGAGATAAATGGGAAAGTTGATATCTTAAGTAAGGATTTTAAACATGGATTAAGTCCCAATTGAGAGGTAGGTTACACAGGACTTGTTAGATAGATTGGTTTGTTTTGCTACACTTAACAGAATCGCCTATGGAGCGAATCTGTACAACAGAAAAACGATCACAATTAGGGATTAATCCATTTTGAATGCATTCCTATGGGAAATTTGTACAAAGGAAAATTTGCTTAACATATTTTCATTTGGAATGAATTAATTCCTTTATACAAGGTACCACTGTATAATGGTTAGTCTTTTTGTCCTTTGCCTTTTTTTATTTATTTTGTTTGTTTGTTTTTGCCTGATAGGCTCCTTAGGAGACTTCAGCAGAAATGCAAAGAATCAGTGGTCCTAGTATAATAAAGCTAAATTCTACTCCTTTGTTTCTGTGGAATTTCTCTGGAAAGGTTCGATTGGAGCACCATTTGAAATAGGGTAAAAGCACTCCTGGCCGTAACACCCGCCTGGGATTCCAAGAGCAGTGCTGAATCAGGGGAGGGGTGGGATATGCCCTTGTGGAAGCTTAAATCTTAGTGGCACTGCTCCTCAGTGAGGAATAACATCATCAAAGACTTTGAATTTCTTCATGCAGTCTATTTCCAAATTATCTGTAGCTGTTATTCTTCTCTTTCAAAGCACATAAGCAATTGCCCCCCAGTCCTAGCTAGTGGCAGGAAATGACTACAGGTGGAATTCAACTTCAAGAGAACTAGACCTTCTTCACTCCCATATTAAGTATGCTGCTTGTCAGTACAGGCGTTTAACCCGTGGCACAGTGGTTAAATGCCTGTACTGCAGATAAAACTGCTTACCTGGGGTTCAATCCCAGGTAGCAGACCCAAGGTTGACTCAGCCTTCCATCCTTCTGAGGTTGGTAAAATGAGTACCCAACTTGCTGGGGGGTGGGCAATATGTAGCCTGCATACTGTAAAAACTGTAAACCGTCCAGAGACTATATGAAGTGGTATGGGGTGGTATATAAGCGGAACACTTTTTGCTTTGCTTTTGAATGAAATGGACAGCATTGCTTAGAGCACTGGCCAGACTGCTACTGCTTTTTGCATAAGGGGAGTGTTAATCATCATGGCTAATTGATGATGTACACAGGTGAACTTCAGTTTTGTGCTTGGCTGTGTGTTTGGACAACCAAGATGTACCCCAGCTTCTTGTCCATCGACTGCAATTAGCCACAGCAAGCTATACAAACTTGACATTGATAACTCTGTGTGACTCAAGCTGACTGGCACTCTTTGCTTTACAGTCCAGGTGATCTGTGCCTGTAATCTAAACCTTTAAAGTCATGGATCCCACATAAGATCCGCCCCAAATTACCCTCAAATGATAGAACCGTGTTGGCAAAATAAGCCATAAAAACCAATGGGTCCTCTACTTCATTGAGCCATTAGAGTGCAAAACATGGACCCAATGCATGATTTTTATGTGGCATCACCCCCAAACATGGCCAAATTATACCATATACCCATGTTTATGGACTTAGCTATCAAAATCTAAGGTCATTGTCACAAACTCAATCCAAGACATAGATACAGTACTTGTGTTTTTCCACCAAGACAGTGTTACGGAGCAAAGGAAGTGTGATTTTTTTTCTTGCAGAGAAGCAGAGAGGAAGCAGGCTGTGAGAGGAAGCACACGGCTATAGAGGAAGCACACGGCCAGAGGGCATAGAGCTTACTTCCTGTCCTTGCAGGAAGTAAGGGTCGGAGTTTTATCTTTAAATACCTGCTCCCAGCAGCCTCCCAGTCCTTTTCTTGCAGAGAAGCAGAGAGGAAGCAGGCTGTGAGAGGAAGCACACGGCTGTGAGAGGAAACACACGGCTATAGAGGAAGCACACGGCCAGAGGGCATAGAGCTTACTTCCTGTCCTTGCAGGAAGTAAGAGGCGGAGTTTTATCTTTAAATACCTGCTCCCAGCAGCACGCTCCTGACGGCGTGTGAAAAGTAAAAAACAAAAAAACAAAACAGTAATAATTTCTTCTGGGTATATTTGAGTTCCCAAGCCAAGCTACTCCTGAGGAGATCCTACACACATTAGCAAGTGCTTTAGTGGCCCCTACACTGTTAGATTTTGAATAAACAACAAAAGAAGTAAATAGTCTTACTAGATAAAAAAAAAAATTAGTGTAAGTTTACATTTTTGAGACCTTGAATACATTTTATTGCACTCGTTAAAATGGAGTTAGAGGGAGCAGCTGTAGTTACCTGCAGTACTTGTGCCATGTTTGTCATCTTGACAGAGCGTGTGCAGAACTACATTTGCTGCAAGTGCAAGCTGGTTGTGCTATTGAAAGAGAAGGTCCAGCAGCTAGAGGCTCGCATATCGGACCAGCAACATATTAAGGAGCTTGAGCGGTTCAGACTATCCAGGTCCAAGAAGAGACAGGGCACACTTCTGAGGATGTAATCACTTCCCCAACCCAGGAGGTAGATGTATGGAGGAATGTGACTCAAAGGAGTAGAAGGCCAAGGGATCGCTCAGAGAGTCTCATATTGCACAGTCAATTTGAGGCTCTTTCCCTCAGCACACCTCAAGAGGCACATACCGAGGAACAATTGGTTCCACCTGAGGATCTCTCCCTCATCACTATTGATGAGATACAAGATCAGGTACATGTAGATGAGCAGGCTGCAGGAGAGAAGCTCCTTGTACTAGGGGATTCTATAATTAGAAATACAGAGGGATGGATTTGTGAGGAGCATGATAACCATATGGTCACTTGCCTGCCAGGTGCAAAGGTTGCAGACATCACGAGAAATCTAGATAGCTTGTTAGAGAGAACTGGGAAGGAGCCAGTGGTCATGGTACACGTTGGTACCAATGATGTCGGGAAGGCCAAGCGGTCAGTCTTGGAAGCCAAATTCAGGTTGTTAGGTAGAAGATTGAAGTCCCGGACTTCCAAGGTAGCATTTTCAGAAGTGCTACCTGTTCCTCGTGCAGGACCCGCCAGGCAGGCAGAACTCAGAAGCCTCAATGCGTGGATGAGGCGATGGTGTCGAGAGGAGGGCTTTAGATTTGTGAGGAACTGGAGAACATTTTGGGACAAGCCAAACCTGTTCAGGAGGGACGGCTTGCACTTGAATCATGATGGGACCAGATTGCTGGCACTCAACCTCAAAAAGGCAGCAGAGCAGCTTTTAAACTGATAACTGGGGGAAAGCCGACAGGAGCTGAGTGGCATCCGGTTCGGAACACCTCATCCTCAGGGAACGAGGTTGGAGAGGGTAGAGTATCACATAGAGATGACATAGCAGGTATTAGCACTGGAAGAATAATGGACTGTAACAGTTTGTCTACTGAAAATAAAAGCTGTGAGGGGAAAAGAACAAGGCAGCAGCTTTTGTTGCGGGACCCACTGTACAGGTGCTTCTACGCCAATGCTCGAAGCCTCCGACCAAAAATGGGAGAACTTGCACATTTGGCAGCTAGGGATAACATAGATATAATAGCCATAACAGAAACCTGGTGGAATGTAGAGAACCAGTCGGATACAGCAATCCCAGGCTATATCCGACTGGTTCTCTACATTCCACCAGGTTAGAGAGGGGCGGGTTGGAGGAGGAGTGGCCATCTATGTCAAAGAAGGGGTAAAATCCAGCAGAATGGAGATGGACAGAGGGTCTGACTCCACCATAGAATCACTCTGGGTTAAACTACCAGGTCCCAGGAGTGATGTGATAGTTGGAGTACTCTATCGTCCACCAGATCAAAAACTTGAAGGGGACCTTGAAATGAGGAGAGAAATCATGGAGGTGGCTAAGAGGGATAGGCTAGTAATCATGGGGGACTTCAATTATCCCCACATTGACTGGGCCAATGCGAGCTCCGGGCAAGAAAGAGAAACTGGGTTTCTCGACTTGCTGAATGACTGTGCCTTAGAGCAACTTGTCATGGAGCCCTCCCGAGAACAGGCAACTCTGGATCTAATACTGTATGATACTCAGGACCTGGTCAGGGATGTGAATGTCACTGAGCCTCTGGGGAACAGTGACCATGCTGCAATTTCCTTTGCCATGCATGTCGGAGGAGGAGTGTCAACCAAATCAGACATAAAAACCCTTGATTTTCGAAGGGCAAACTTCCCTCAGATGAGGAAACTAGTTAGAGAGAAATTGAAGGGGAAGGTTAGAAGAATCCAATATCTTCAAAGTGCATGGAGCCTGTTTAAAACAACAATAATAGAGGCCCAGCACAAGTGCATACCACAAAGAAAGAAGAGCTAATTTAAGCCCAAGAGGACACCGGCATGGTTAACGAGTGGAGTTAGAGAGGCTCTAAAGCGCAAGGAGAGGTCTTTCTGTAAATGGAAATCCTCCCCAAATGAGGAAAATAAAAAAGAACACAAACTCTGGCAAAAGAAATGTAAGAAGATGATAAGGAGGGCAAAGAAAGATTTTGAGGAATGCATGGCTAGCAATATAAAGGGTAATAATAAAAGCTTCTTTAAATATGTTAGAAGTAGAAAACCTGCCAGAGAACCAGTTGGCCCTCTGGATGGTGAGGGAGGAAAAGGGGAGGTTAAGGAGGACTTGAAAATTGCAGAGAAATTAAATAAGTTCTTTGCGTCTGTCTTCACGACAGAGGACCTTGAGCAGATTCTGCTGCCTAAGCCGCCCCTCTTGACTAAAGAATTAAATCAAATACAGGTTAAAAGAGAGGAGGTTTTAGGACTAATCGATAAATTGAGGATTAACAAGTCACCGGGCCCAGATGGCATCCACCCAAGGGTTATTAGGGAACTGAGAAATGAAATTGCAGATCTCTTAACGGTTATATGCAACTTGTCTCTTAAAACGGCCACAGTGCCGGAGGACTGGAGGATGGCAGATGTCACACCAATTTTTAAAAAAGGAAGGAGGGGGACCCGGGAAACTACAGGCCAGTTAGCCTTACATCTGTCCCAGGGAAGATGGTGGAAAGCCTCATCCAAGAGAAAATCTTAAAACACATAAAAGAACAAACCTTGCTGAGAGAAAATCAGCATGGCTTCTGTAAGGGTAAATCTTGTCTGACAAACCTCTTAGAATTTTTTGAAAAGGTCAACAGGCACGTGGATTTGGGTGAACCGGTGGATATAGTCTATCTGGATTTTCAAAAGGCTTTTGACACAGTCCCTCACCAAAGGCTGCTGAGAAAATTGCACAGTCAGGGGATAAGAGGACAGGTCCTCTTATGGATTGAGAACTGGTTGAGATCCCGGAAACAAAGAGTAGGTTTCAATGGGAAATTTTCACAATGGAGAGAGGTGAAAAGCGGTGTGCCCCAGGGATCTGTCCTGGGACCGGTTCTTTTCAATCTGTTCATAAATGACCTGGAGACAGGGATAAGCAGTGAGGTGGCCAAGTTTGCAGATGACACAAAACTTTTCCGTGTGGTAAAAACCAGAGAAGATTGTGAAGAGCTCCAGAAGGATCTCTCCAAACTGGGGGATTGGGCTGAGAAATGGCAAATGCGTTTTAATGTAACCAAATGTAAAGTAATGCATATTGGTGCAAAAAAAATCCAAACTTCATCTATCAACTCATGGGCTCTGAGTTATCCCTGACGGATCAGGAAAGAGATCTTGGTGTGTTGGTGGACAGCTCCATGAAGGTGTCTCCCCAATGTGTGGCAGCGGTGAAGAAGCCCAATTCCATGCTAGGGATTATCAAAAAGGGGATTGAAAATAAAACAGCCAACATTATAATGCCATTATACAAAACAATAGTAAGGCCCCACCTGGTGTATTGTGTACAATTCTGGTCACCACATCTCAAGAAAGACATAGTGGAACTGGAAAAGGTGCAGAAGAGAGCGACTAAAATGATTACTGGGATGGGGCACCTCCCTTATGAAGAAAGGCTAAAACATTTGGGCCTCTTTAGTCTGGAAAAAAGGCGCTTGAGGGGGGATATGATTGAGACATACAAAATAATGCAGGGTATGAGTAAAGTGGATAGAGGGAAGCTCTTCTCTCTCTCCCAAAATACCAGAACAAGGGGACATCCACTCAAATTGAGGGCTGGGAGAGTAAGAACTGACAAAAGAAAATATTTTTTCACCCAGCGCCTTGTAAGTCTATGGGACTCCCTGCCACAGGATGTGGTGATGGCATCTGGCTTGGATGCCTTCAAAAGGGGATTGGACAGATTCCTGGAGGAAAAGTCCATCACAGGTTACAAACCATGATGGAGAAACCAGGGTACTTCAAGGGCCAGATGCAGGGGAGTGGTATCAGGAGACAGATATCTAGTCTCATGCGCTCCCAAACGCATCTGGTGGGGCCTCTGTGAGATACAGGAAGCTGGACTAGATGGGCCTTTGGCCTGATCCAGCATGGCTCTTCTTATGTTCTTATGTTCTTATGTTGTTATGATTTTGTAGTTCAGTCCACGGACACAAAATCATTTGGTTACTTTTGGCAGGAGCTGGGAGTTGGATAGGCTTGTCTCCAAACATACTAGGGGAGCACAGTAACCACCTGCAAAGATTGATGAAGATCCCTGTCTTGTAACCACATTTTTGTACCATGGCAGACTCATGATTTTTGTAGACATAGATACATCTGTGGCTTGAAGGATAGGTGAGCACTTTTATATGAGGTGCTGGCAATTTCCTGGAAAAATAAAATAAAATCTAGAGATCCATTAAAATTGTGCTTTTGAGCCATATTTTTCTGCCTTAGTCATACAGTAAAAAATTATGGGTTCATGATTCCTATAGTTCTTTTTGAGGGGGAGGAAAATGTTTGATGGATTCTTTCTATGACTTCAGGAGGCTCTGATGTAAAAATGAGGATCTGTGCCTTATAGCCCTTTTTTTGCACGGTACAAATATGCTAAAATATACAATCCACCCATTTACGGTGTAGTCTGAGAGCACAGGTATGACCCAAGATGCCGCAGTGATTTCAGTTATATCCTGTGCCTCAGGTGACGTTTTTTCTGCCCAGGCAGCACCCTTGAAGTATACGATAAGAAAGAAAAGAAAAGACGAGGCATAAGCCCACTTCCTCAAACTTTCCAAGGATGATGGTAGGCGCTTCTCGCGGGGAAGGAGAGGGACTTGCTTGGCACCTGTTTCCAGGCGCTCCATCCCTTGGCGCGCCGCGAACCGACCCCCCCCCCCGCATACACCTCCCTGCCGGCCGGAGGGCGCTCCCACGGCTTCCCCAAGGCGGAGGAGGGCTCGAAGGGCCGGGCAAGAAAGAGCGCGGCCGCGGAAGGGCTAAATCCGCCTCGGTCCGGCTAAAAGGTAAGAAGGACGGCCGCGCGGCACCTGCTGCGCCGGGGCGGCTCTTCCTGCTTCCTCCTCCGCCTCTTCCACACACGCCCGGGCGCTCGAAGCCGGGGGCATGTCCAGGAAGCAGGATCCGTGGCAGGATTTCCGTGGCAGGATTTCCCTGATCGGCCCCAGCAGGGCAGCGCCGGCCCTGCCATGGAGTGCGCCGCGGGGCTCCCCAGGTGCCGTCCCGGTAGCCGCCGCGCCTGGTGCCTTCACCTCCTTGGGTGGCTAGTCCTGCTGGTGAGTTGCCAAACGGGGCCAAGCCCTTCCCTTCTCGCCCTCCTGGGGACACCCGGGTCGCTCGCCTACCCTTCAGCGGCCTGGGGGAGCGGGAGGTGGGAAAGGGCATTCCCCTAGAGCCGAAGGAGCCGCGAAACAGCTTTATGCGCGAGATCCCCAGCTGCAGAGGCGCCCCACACATGCTTTGCCCATCACCCCGCTCTGTTTCATTTTTCTGCTAATGCAATGCTGTAACCGAGAAGTGTCAGCTTCCACAAGCACAGCTCTTAACACTGCAAGGCAAAACTCATGGAGCAGTTATTGCCATGGTCCTCCACTTTTCGGGGGGGGGGGTCAGAAAAAAAGGCAGCCAAGGGAGTGGGAAAACACAGGAGGGGTGAGGACGGTCCAGATTCCCCAATATGATTACACGGGGTCCTCTTGAAATGCAAGATTCTTTGGCCCCGTGGAAGTCACCAGCCTCAACATCTAGGATGGACAAATGCAGGGTGGAGCTCTTAATAGCCTGTAAATCTGGAGGAGTGGCCCCTGTGGGGCTGTGCAGCATTTAAATTGCTGATTATCGAATATGCTCAGGGGAAAAATGGACTTGCTCCTAATCATGGTTAGGAGGACTGGAAGCGTGGAAAGTGACTTTTGAGAAGAATAAGTGTCCCTTGCTGAGTTGTGGTAGGATGATGCTCAGAACCCAACACAGTTATTAGATGGGAATGTATACCAAGACAATTCCGTTTCCTGCCTTTGAAAGTCTGGGAGGGCATGGATGTAGTAGGAGAGGTGACAATCTTGCAGAAATATGGTGAATTTCAGCCTTTCATTTGTTTTCCCATTGTTGATCCTTCTTGCCATATCTTCTAATTTGTCCATGCTACTGTGGGCGCTGGACACTTTCCCATTTGCGATGGGCCAAATTCTAAAAATAGGTAGGTATCAAAAAGCGCCTCAGATAGACAAGCATTTGGAGAGAGTGTTCCATGCTTAATGTAATCAAAGATTAATTTAAGTATTCATACATGCTGACCATTAAACTTGTCAATACAACCTATGCATAATACATAGCAAAAATGCCATTTGGTTTGTAAATCCATGAAAAGTATAAATGAAAAAAGTAATAAAGCAAGGTTTTGCAGTAATATCTTGAAATGTTAACTAGCTACCATTATATCCATTTTTCTTTCTTAGGAAACTGTGCTGACCTTTGGAAAAGAAACTTTGCTGACAACACCTGTCATTCCACCGTCTGAATATAATGTATTCCACGAGGATTTCATTAGTCTCAATGTTTTGAACAATAGAGTTAGCAATGATACTGAAATTTCAGTTGTCTATTTATGCTCAAAACCTTGCACTGTTACAATAGAAGCTGTAGCTTCACTGGAATTTAAAACGGGTGTGTCAGTGTATAAGACAAGTTGGGAGAACAACCACCATCTCCACACGACTAGGAATCGAAATCTGCACTTGAAATTTCCAAGCAACATGGTTTTCAGAGATGACTTTCTTATCAAACATTCCCTAATTGTCCATACAGTGATACTATATGCCTGGATTATTCATAAACAAGCAAGGCTCTTCCCTCCAAAACAAAAAGGTTATCTGTGGGCAATTGCAAAGGATTACTCCTTGTTAGAAACTGTTCCGCCTTTTGAACGACCCTACAAAGACCACCGAGTGTGTTTGAAATGGAGCTTTGAATATATGTGGAGACTCCAGGCAAACAGAATCCCTTGGTGTCCCCATGAGAATGGTAGGTATTTTCCTGTTGGAGGCCAGTGACTGTTATATCACTGTGGCGGTGTGACGTTGCAAATAGTGAGATGCCCACAGAATGGGGAATGTTTGAACTCTGGAACCAGCCTGGACCAGTTTGACATTTTGAAAGTGCCATTTCCAGGCCCACAAACAGAGAAGAGGGCTTAGGTGAGTGGAATGCTTCACCTGCTGATGAAAAGAAGAAAGATCCTTAAGTACATTGGGAGGAGCTTTTCTGACTTCCAAGGCTTAGGAACCTATACCTTCCCACTCCAGATCTGTTGGTCTTCAGTTCCCACTAGCATCTGCCAGCTGAACCAATAGTGAAGCATGATGAGAGCGGTATTTTAGCAGAGAAAGGTGGGAAGTCTCCAGCCTGGCCCTTTATGTTTTTTCCTCCAGGAAAACAGCCTTTTTGGGGGATGTACTCTGCAAGCAGACCTTAAGCGGCCATGTGTAATCTCACGTCCCCCTTTCCTCCATTTCCCAGAAATGCTTTTCCTGCCTGTATGAGGAAGGAAGGTTAAGAAGGAAGAATAGAATAATCCCATAGAAAAATCCATTCATAGACCCCCTGAAACATTATTGCTGATTATGTTAAAGGCAGTGGGAGAAACCAGGCTAAATAAATAAGCCTGTGTAAATCCAAGCTTCAGCTGAAATGGTCTCCCCCATCTCCCAGGGGCATGGTGTGGGGAGGGCAAGGGGGCGGGGCACCCTGGATGCGGTAATTAGGGGGGCACCAAATCACCTACCGCCCCCGCCCTCCCCCGCCCGCCATCTCTGAGTCCGGCTGCAGGCAGGCAGGCAGGCATGCGAGTGCAGTGGCTGTGCGCCATCCACATTGGAGTTCAGTCTGTAGGTATGTCCAGATCAGATGGGAAGAACGTGTGGCCCTCCGGATGTTGCAGGATGACATCTTCTGCAACTCTTTACCATCAGCTTAATTAGCTAGCTACCCTTGGTATAGAATAGATGTACTGTAACAACACATAGAATGGTGTATGCGGAATCCACAGTGCTACAGTGGACCTCTATATTGAGGGGTTGATGGGACACTCCAGTTGCATGAGGTTGGGCTGAGTTAAAAAGGGCCACCTTTGAGGTGTTATGTATGCTGTTTGGCATATTCCTTCCATCTGCATGGAAGAACTGGGTAGTTTGCGGGCAGGAAACTACACTACACTTCAAAGTGACCCCAAAGTGCTTCAGGGAGTGGGAGAATACTGCAATTTTAAAAAGGGAGAGGTTGGTGGCATGCTGGGGAATTGGTCTGCCACCAAGTGGCATATCTCTGGACCCAGGAGTGGGAGTAAAAGGAGGAAAAAAGATCTCTCTTTGTATCCTGGTGAGGAGAGCAGAAGACAGCTGGGGGAAAAGTTTTAAGAGCAAGGGGCATGCTGGTAAGTCAGCCAGCAACCATGTGATACAGCGTCGGGTTTTTTTTTTTTTTTAGCAACAGCCAAACAACAAAAAGATCCATCTCTCCATCCTTTTCTGTCTCGTTTTCTGCAGAAAGCAGGATTTTTTTTTAACTTTGCCTTTTCACTTTACATTATTAGCGATGTGCCTTGATGTGATCCCAGCAATTGCATAAGGCAGAAACTGAAACCAAAGCTGAGCACTCCTATCTGTGCTTAAAAAACAAACAAACAGTAGACCTGCCTGGGGTCCAAAATATGAGGGTAGGAGTGGCAAAGGGTGAGTTTTATTTGTGACTGCTGGGATATCACACAGATGCTATAAAATGGATCAGACTCACTTGACCATGCTAAAAATGGCCCCAAAGTCAAGAGAAAGCGCCATCTGATTGGCGTGTAGGTTAATGATGTAAAATCCATTTTATTCTCTCCAATGTATACAGTAGTGTGCAGATTGATGATTTTGTACCCTGGAGCCCATCTCACCTTACAATTGTGAAGGAGCCTAATAAACACCTTTTCCTTAACTCTCTGCCCTCCACATCCCACCATTGCCACCATCGTTCCATGCTGTAAAACTATTTCTGGATTCCTGATACATTACAGTAAACTGCCAGCCCCAATTAAAGCAGAAGGTTTCTGACTATGTGCATGTTTCTATTTTAAGCCCATTGGAATTGTGTCACGGTTACTGTCGGTGACATACAATGGCACTTGCTGCTGAGGCTCTGATATTAAATGCATTGACTTGGGTATTAATAGTAATTGTCTACCTTCAGTTACTCTGACTTGTGGAGATGCTCTTTTGAGTTTTCTAGGTAAAGATTGCTCAGAAATGAAACTATGCATCTTGTCCAAGGCCACACAGGCTGGTTCTTCTAGGAAAGATAGTGGAGACCTCCACCTGCTGACTCTAAAGCAGGATACCTAAATCCAGCCAGCTTTAGAATTAGCACAATATGTCCTTAAGCTGAAGATAGCAACGTGAGCACCTGAGGCCATGGGTGTGGCAGACTAGGTGTCTCTTGAATATGAATGTTTCCAGAATAGTATTTGTTGCAGTGAACAGTGCCTGCTCCACATGCTGATGAGCCATGTTCGGATGCCAAATCCCACTGACTGCCACTCTGGCTTCTCTGTACCCAGTTCAGTGCAGTGTATTAGTTCTAGTGCAAATGCCAGGTTGTTATCTGGTATCTGACAGAGAAGGCTGTAACAAGCTCAGAGACAGAAGAGCATATTGTTCCACTAGCACAGTGACCTAAATGGGGTTGTGACTCCAGTTTGTGTTATTGTTCTAGTGCCACTATTACTTACCAGTCTCATCCAGAACACACAGGCCTAAATCCACTTAATGATACCACTGGATCAGTTTGTGAGTGATGTGTCAACACTTAGGTGAATTGCATTGATTCAATTGGTCTGGTTTATCTGAGACTGATAATGAGACCAGATCTTGGCTCCTTGGCAGTGGTAGACTTCATAAGATCCAATTAATGATGGGTCCTTTGAGGAACATAGACATTGTCCAAGATTACCATCCTGGGTCCATTCATTTGGGCATAAGTCCTACCCAATAAAAGTGCATAGGAGTAGGTAGTAAAATTCAGAATTGTACTTGATCAACAACAGTATATCTACTCATTTTGAATGATTTGTCATTTTTTTTAAAAAAATAAGCCTATCTGATTTTTATGGTGATGTATGAACTAGGGAGATGTTTCCTCACATATACGCACTACTATATAGCAAAAATTAGTTTTTAATCTTTGTCTTTTGTTACAAATTAATTCTTCCACTGTGAATACATGTGATTTGTGTATGGTAATTGCTCTTGGCAGTTCCTGGCTAATAGAGGAGGGCTGTGTTTTACAGATGCTATTGAGATCCTTAGCTTCCTGTTTGCATCCAGTGGAGAGAGGACTGGTCTTGTGAAGAAGTTTCAGAAATTTAAAAACCGGGAGCTTGAGACCATCAGGAAACATCAGATTGGTTACCCAACGTAAGCAAATGAAAATACAGTACTTTGAAATGATGGTGTTTGCCTTTTCATGTATATATATGCCATCACTTTATGTTTTCCTGTGTGGCTGGATGTGTGATCAACCAATGCTGGTACTGGACAGCTTTGAGTAGGCATAGGAGCCTGGCTCCTTTTCAAGGAGAAAGGTTGGACAAAAATATTTTAAATAAATAATAAATAGGCACCGCTGACTGAAGTGGGGAAAGGACACAGTTCTTTAGCATGTCACTGTATGGGTGGGTGGCTATGTATTAGCAAGAAGGTGTAAGAACCGGACTCTTAATTCATCATCTTTTAATTTATAAGAACGAATGTCTTACCTGATTCAGGACAAGGAGACAGCTAGTTCAGTGATATACTTTATATTGCTTACTGGCTTTGGGAAGACTATGGGAAGGTTGCAGTGAGGTTATAAATACCCAGTTGTGGGTATATCTGGCCTTCTAGGTATGTTGAATTGCAGCTCCCATAATCCACCACCATGCTGTCTTGGCCTAAAGAGAGCTGTATTCTACCAAGATCTAAAGGACCAAAGTTATTCACTGTTGTTATCAAAGCCAGTGTTCAGTGCACTCCTTATCAATGTGCCGTCAGTATATACTGTATATGGAAATAGTCACGTGCAAACACTTCTGAAGCAAAAACAAAGAACAACAGAACATTAGCTTCTAGCCAGTCCATCAAATTTGGCATTTTGAAATGCAGCAGAGATTTGCAGTAGAGTGACAGAGAAGAGAGTGTGTGTTTGAACCTTTCCTTTCTGTAGTCTGCACAGTCTGCACACCCCTTAAGAACATAAGAACATAAGAAGAGCCATGCTGGATCAGGCCAAAGGCCCATCTAGTCCAGCTTCCTGTATCTCACAGCAGCCCCACCAGATGCGTTTGGGAGCGCATGAGACTAGATATCTGTCTCGTGATACCACTCCCCTGCATCTGGCCCTTGAAGCACCCTGGTTTAAAGCCTAGAGATTACACATCTCCATCATGGTTTGTAACCGGTGATGGACTTTTCCTCTAGGAATCTGTCCAATCCCCTTTTGAAGGCATCCAGGTCAGATGCCATCACCACATCCTGTGGCAGGGAGTTCCATAGACTTACAACGCGCTGGGTGAAAAAATATTTTCTTTTGTCAGTTCTTACTCTCCCAGCACTCAATTTGAGTGTATGTCCCCTAGTTCTGGCATTTTGGGAGAGGGAGAAGAGCTTCCCTCTATTCACTTTACTCCTACCCTGCATTATTTTGTACGTCTCAATCATATCCCCCCCTCAAGCGCCTTTTTTCCAGACTAAAGAGGCCCAAATGTTTTAGCCTTTCTTCATAAGGGAGGTGCCCCAGCCAGTGGCAAGTGCACAACGCCTGTACAAAAAGCTTTACTGGCCAGCCTTGCCAATGAATTACCTCTCAGCAGGGCATCGTGTGGTGCAGAGCACCACTGTTTATCTCTTCATTGCCATGTCATTATGAATCCTACTACATTGGGACATATTCCATCACTCCCAGCTCCAAAAAGAGTAGATGGAAAGGTTAACCCTTCATACTGAGACTGCACAATACAGGTCTAAGGGTCCCTCCATAACTTCCACTGGAATTTATTCCGATCCCCATGCTTTGATACGAACATAAGAAGAGCCAAGGGCCTATCTAGGACCTGCCCTCTTGTCCCCTGACTGCAATTTTTTCAGCAGCCTTTGGTGAGGGACTATGTCAAAAGCCTTCTGAAAATCAAGATAGACAGTATTCATCAGTTCACCCAAATCCACGTGCCTGTTTGACCTTTTCAAAGAATTCTAAAATGTTTGTAAGGCAAGACTTACTCTTACAGAAGCCATGCTGATTTTCTCTCAACAAGGCTTGTTCTTCTATGTGTTTTAAGATTTTCTCTTGGATGAGGCTTTCTACCATCTTCCCTGGGACAGATGTAAGGCTAACTGGCCTGTAGTTTCCCAGTTCCCCCCTTCCTTTAAAAAAAATGGTGTGACATCCACTATCCTCCAGTCCTCCGGCACTGTGGCCATTTTAAGAGATAAGTTGCATATTTCCATTAAGAGATCCACAATTTCATTTCTCAGTGCCTTACTAACCCTTGGATGGATGCCATCTGGGCCCAGTGACTTGTTGGTCGTCAATTTATCAATTAAACTAAACCTAAAACATCATATCTTTCAACCTGTACTGTATTTGATTTAATTCTTCAGTCAAGAGGGGCCATTTGGGCAGCGAAATCTGCCTGAGGTTTTCTGTCGTCAAGTCATTTAATTTATCTGCAATTTCCAAGTCCCCCTTTACCTCCTCTTTACCCCCCTCACCATCCAGAGGGACAACCAGTTCTCTGGCAGGTTTTATTATTTTAAAAGAAGCTTTTAGTATTTCTGTTTATATTGCTACCCATACATTCTTCAATTTTTTTTTTTGGCCTCTCTTATCAGTGTCTTACATTTATTTTGCCAGAGTTTGTGTTCCTTTTTATTTTCCTTATTTGGGAAGGATTTCCATTTACAGAAAAACCTCTGCTTGTCCTTTAGAGCCTAACTCCGCTTGTTGACCATGCCGGTGCCTTTTTGGACTTAGAGGAGCTCTTCTTTCTTTGTGGTATGCACTTTTTTGGGCCTCTACTACCATTGTTCTAAACAAGCTCCATGCACTCTGAAGAGATTTGAGTCTTTTTACCTTCCCTTTAAAATTTTTTCTAACTAGTTTCCTTATGTGAGGGAAGTCTGCCCTTTGGAAATCAAGGGTTTTTGTGTTTGATTTGCTTGACACTCCTCCCCCGACATACATGGCAAAAGAGATTGCAGCATGGTCACTGTTCCCCAGGGGCTCAGTGACATTCACATCCATGACCAAGTCCTGAGTATCACATATTTGATGGTGAAGTTGTTTAACATTATAACATTTTAGCAGTATAACATTTGATGTTAAAGTTGTTTCAGCACTTAGTAAGCAATCTCTCATCAGAGTTTTGTGCTTGTACAGCTTTACTATTTCGGTTTGGCTTTACTTACTCCGTTACTGCAAGAGTTCCTTATGTGGAATAATGTACTTCATTGATTCTGAAGAGATGTATGGTTCCCCTGCTGTATTCCTGAATGATGAAGGTAAGGGGTGGGGGGAATCCACACAGAGTATTTGATTTCACAGTCTCTTCTCTAGAATAAGAATGAATGTACAGATGTGTTCATGAACCAGATGTGTCCTTTCTAATCTCCCAAGAAGGGTAACAGGATAATTAGAGGAGCCTCTTGTCCCAGTGGTTAAACTGCAATACTGCAGTCAAAATGGTGCTCATGACCCGTGGTTCAATCCCAGGTAGTTGGCTCATGGTTTACTTAGCCTTCTATCCTTCCAAACTTGGTAAAATGAGTACCTAGCTTGCAGGGTGGGGTGTGTCAATGTGTAGCCTGCATAATGAAATTGTCAACCACCCAGAGAGCGTTTTAAGCACTAAGGGGGCAGTATATAAACAGAACACTTTGCTTTTGTTTTTTATAAGAGAAATGGGCCCAATGGTTGCAGAGAGATGGCAAGTAAAATACATGCAAAGAGGTTTGATTCTGTGATCCTAATCACCATGTGCAAAAGTTACTGCTTTTGACTAGAGCTTCCAGAATCCATGAGGCAGTGTGGCCAGTGGGAAACCTTATTCTCCTTTTGGCTAAAATTAATACCAAGAATGGAAAGCACAAGCTTTCTGCATTGCATACATTAGGAAGTCTTAGTCCACAGTGAATAAGTTACAGCAGTGCAGTCAAAATTTTGGAAATGCAAATGCTCATTATGAGAGCCCCCCATTGCCAGTCAAAATAATGAGAATCCAAAAATGTGGGTGACCATAGCAATAGATGAGAAGCAGGTCTTTTGTGAAGTCAGTGGCTTTTAGTTCCCTATACTTGGACCAGTATTTCCTTCCCAGCTACTAGGATGATTACACCTAAATTCAGAGGGAGCAGGAAAGCCTTAGGGGAATCACAGATGGCATCCTAATCCCAACTGATCAAAACTTCTTCGTGCATCAGTTCCGTGCGCCCTACTTTCACTACATCACAGGGACTCTAGTACTGAAAGTACTACATCAAAAGAATAAAGGAAGCCTCACACTAGAGGGAAGCTACAGTTCTCTGAGGGATGTTCTACCAAACTTGCATTTCCACTATTCTTTAGGGAAAGCCTTGACAATGGATGTGGTACAAAACCGAGAAAAGAATGGATTTTGAGAAGCTTCCCCCCGCCCTCCCGAGACATCTTTCCTACGTGGAAATCGGTGACTTGCCATAATTAGATATGTCAAGTTCTTACCACATAAGAAGTACAGGTCCTGCCACCCCCCACCTCCCCAATGCAACACAATTTGTGTGAACAATTACATCTTAGTGTGTGGTCTGTGGGCAGCCACCTGAAATCTTGCAGTGGCGGCTCTCTTCATGGGAAATAAGGCTTGGGTTACCCAGTGTGGTGTAGTAGATGCAATGATAGAGTGGGATGCAGGAGGCCCAGGTTTGAATCCCTGCACAGCCAGGGAAGGTCACTGGGTGTGTGTGGAACTGGTAAAGAATAAGTAATAATCGTATGCTGTCAAGTCAGCTCTGACTTTTGGTGGCCCTTTTCAGAGCTTCCTAGGTAAGAGTACGCAGAAGTGGTTTACTATGCCCTTCTTCTGGGGGCCTCCTGGGACAGTGCAGCTTGCCCAAAGTCACAGAGGCTGGCCCCTCTTGGCTCCACAGGGGGGATTCAAATTCCCAAGCTCTGGCTCTGCAGCCAGGCACCTAGCCCAGAGAGCTAGCCAGCCAGCTGGAACGGGAAAAACCACTCCTTAAATATCCCCCTTACGTGGAAAGCAGTGTTAGAGTTGCAATAAGTCAGTTTAACTTGATGGCACCTAACAGCAACAAGCATAGCTGCCTAGATGCCCAAAGCACATCCGATCTTGCCTGATTTCGGAAGCTAAGCAGGGTCGGCCCTGGTCAGTACTTGGATGGGAGACCACCAGGGAATACCAGGTGCTGGAGTTTGAACTAGCAAACCACTCCAGTATTCCTGTCAAGAAAACTCCATGGACATGGGGTCACGAAGAGTCGGTCACGACTGTAATGACACAACACACACACAACAGCAACAAGCAGGCTTCCCAAGATAGTTATAAGGAACTGCTTTGCATAAATTGAACCTCTGTAGTTTCTAATAGAGTTGTCAGTTTGGAACCCTGTGAACTGTCTTAGAAAAAACTGATTATGGTAACATTGCTGAAGCCAAGCAGGTGTGGATGTGGTAGTCCCTTGGGTGAGACACTAGTAGTAATTTCCACAAAGCTGGATGAATATCTGCATCTGTTTAACATAATAGTCACATGACTGCCCTTTCTTAAATGTTTTGGATATTAGACCGTATCAGCCTTCACTGTATTTGTTCCCTCCCATCCCTGATTGGGTTCTTCCTTGTGCGGTCGTTTCAGGTCATGTTCACATCCAGATGCATCTCATCAAAGGAGAAGACGTTGCTGTCAGAACCACATTCAGCCTTCCTCTGAAGCAGTGGTTTCGACTCGACCTCTCCGTTCATGGAGGGCAGGTATTATCTGTGATACTGAATGCTGTATTAAGGTCTCATAATTCAGATGTGTCTTGATGGTACATTGCAGTAACAAATGCATCTATGCCACCTAGTTATAGTACTTTGACACCTCTTGTACCATCATGGCTCAATCATAAGGAATCTTTTGCTTTGAGCTGGCTAAGATAGATCAGGTTCTTTGCCAGAGAACTCTAGCACAGTCTTATGCACTTCTAGTGAAGTCATAAATGTTATTCTCATCTTATGTTGGCTTATGTTGGCAAGCAGTCTCTAACCAAGAAGTACTCCACTAAGCAACAAACCCCATGACTCTGCAGGAAGCAGCCATGGCAATTAAAGTGGTGTCCTGTTGAAATTCTGTGTGAATATGTATTCTAAGAGATAGAATTTATTTTGTTTATTTTATTTTATTTATTTATTTTTACAACTTATATGCCACCCACTACCCAAAGGTCTCTGGGTGGCTTACAATGGCCTTCCCTCCCTCATTAAACAACCTGCGCAGCAGTCCTCGGGGCAATTATACTTGTTCAAAACAAAACATTTCCTTTGTTTGTTTGTTTTTAAGGTTAATAAAATTAATGTGGTGGCATTAACAACAGAAAAGGCCACTTGAAGCAGGGGAGTAGAGGCAAGGTTGAGGACTGAGCCAAGAGTCCATCTTTTTACTTAGAATAAGAAGTCGTCTTAAAGATGCACAATGCGTAATTTGGTATAACACTTTGCAAACTGGAGCCCAGTTCTTCGGATGAATGATTTCATTTCACTAATGACTAAGAGTTGGTCCTACAGCTGAATCATTTTCTCTTGTGATTCTATGTTGGCAAAAAATTTTGGGGGGAGGGGCAAAAATGATTAGAAAGCGAAGGACAAAATATTCTGGTAACTTCAAGAAAAGCATTGTTTTATTATGAGCATTTGTGCATCAAAATAATCTTTCCCAGGATGAGGATAAAAGCTCACAAGGGGGCCTCAGAAGGATCATACCAAAACAAACCTGTTTGCATATAGAGCATACATACATACATATATACACCTTTATTGGCATTAAAACAAAGAAAATAGAACACAACCAAAGCAGTGATGGTAAAGCATTGTCAAGTAAAACAATAGGTAAAAGGTCAAAAAGGGGATACACTCTCATTTCTTATTAATAACAGCTACTAGAAAATCTGCAACTTGTAAGGTGACCTATTCAGAATTGTCACGAAGTAAAAAGCTTGTGTATTCCTCTGGGGGGCCAGGGAACATAGACATAATTGGATCTAAAAACTCTTTGTGTAACCTAGTATGGGCAGGGCAACGGCACAGTATATGAGGGACTGTGTCCGGTTCAAGATGGCAAAATTTACAAAGCTTCTGGGACGATGGTATACCCAAGTATCTTCCTGAGAGTACTGAGGAGGGGAAAATATTGAGTCTGGCCAACATGAAAGCACGTCTCTTATTTGGATTAATTAGCTTGCGTAAATAACAGAGATCATGGCCAAAGACAGGGGATAAGTTAAAGAAACGTGGAGAGCAGGTCCAATTTAGATTAGAGGAAGGTAATTCAGTTTCTTCTTCAAATAATTTTGCCTTAATGGTCAAGTAAGCTCTTTTAAAGTCAAAGTTGGCAAAATAATCAAGAGTAAAGCCTAAGTTGTGGAGTTTGTTTACAAAGAGGGAATCCCAGGTGGAAGTAAAGGGATCCTTTAAGAGGTCGAAAAGTAAGGAACCAGGGGAGGAATTATAATGGAGGGCTAACCAGTATTTGATGGCCCGAGACCATGCCAGAGTGGAAAGTAAGTGAATGCCCAACTCAAGGATCATGGTTGAAAGTTTGATTGTGTTGGGAACACCTAGCATTTGTCTTAAAAAGGAGGCAATTACTAGGTGTACTTTTGTGGAAGCCGCCTTGATCCAAATTGAACTCCGTACAGAAGCTGACTCAAGGTCTTTGTCTGAAGAACCTTGAGGTCTGCAGGTACATACTGGTTGCCACTATGGTAATGAAAACGGCATACTGCATTCAGATGGAGTTTGGTTGAAGATATTGCCAAGTCTCTATGGAAATTCCATTCTAATCAGTGGTGGAAATTTATACCTAAATATTTGAATGTTTTAAATTCTTTGACTGGTCTGCTGTCAATACTCCAGGATAGTGGTTTCCATAGATGAGAAAAAAGCAATATTTTGGTTTTTTCAGAGTTGATTATTAGATCATTAGATATACAATAAGAATGAAAAGCAGATAGGAGATGGCGTAGCCCGATTTTGGAGATGGAAAGAAGGACTGAATCATCAGCATAAAGGAGAATTGGTAATGGGGAGTTACTCAAACAAGGGCCGTACTTATCACAATGAGATAGTTGAGAACGTAAATCAGCAAGGAAGAGATTGAATAGTTGGGGCGCTAGTATACAACCCTGACCAACACCTTTGGATATAGTAATCTTTTCAGAAAGGGAGCCCTTGCGGTTTATACGGACCCGACATGAATTGGAGGAGGGAAGCTTCCTAATTAAGAAAAGCAGTCGAGAGTCAATTCCCCAAGAAGCAAGTTTATGCCATAATAGGTTCCTATTGATAGAATCAAACACACCTCTCAGATCGATGAAAGCAGCGTAGAGTTTCCCTTTAAAGTGAGAAGAATATTTTTCCGCAAGGAAAGACAGCAAAAGTGCATGGTCTAAAGTGGATGATCCTGGACGGAAACCAATTTGTTCATTGCCGGGAAGGCACTTCGCCTCTGCCCAGGCTACTAAACGTTTGAGAAGGAATTTTGCATAGAGTTTACCTATAGTGGAAAGGAGACTAATAGGCCTATAATTGGACAGGGATGTAGGGTCATCCTTTTTGAAAATTGTTACTAAAATAGAAGATAACCATGATTCTGGGAAAATCCCAAAATGGTTGATCAGGGTAAATAGTTTAGCCAGGAAGGGAGCCCACCAGTCGGGGGCATTAATCAATATTTCACTTACAATCCCATTGGGTCCCGGGGCTTTCCCGGGTTTCAAAGTGCTAATCAGTTCTAGTATTTTGGGTTCTAAAACAGGAGGCCAAGGGGGGAGGTTAGGGGGCAGGGGAGGAAAAGGGAATAC
Organism: Phrynocephalus versicolor; assembly: GCA_023846285.1. NCBI lineage: Eukaryota > Metazoa > Chordata > Lepidosauria > Squamata > Agamidae > Phrynocephalus > Phrynocephalus versicolor. Next base: position 16,663,313 of record JAHTLZ010000274.1, on the reverse strand, counting down.
CAGGTCAGAAGCAGCAAAGATTTTAGAATAGTGTGTAGTCCAAGCAGAGGGAGAAATGGGAGAAACATCAATTAAAGAGGGAACCGGGTTGGAATGGGACACCAGTTGCCAAAATACTCTGCTGTTCTTGGAAGAGATGGCGTCGAGTAAACTATCCCATTGATTTAGAGCAAAAATGTGCTGTTTCTCTTCCAAGAAAAGATGGAAGGACTTTCTAACTGAAAAATAAAAGGCAAATGCCACAGAAGAAGGATGAGAGCGAACAAAGGAGAGCTATTGTCTCAGTTCATATTTTGCAGATCGACAATCCTGGTCAAACCAGGAAACTGGTTCGCTCTTCCCTGTGTGTGGACGGGGAGGGTTCAGTGAGTTGGTTAAGTGTGAGATAATTGCGGAATATGCTTGGATAGCAACTTCGGGGGAGTTGGTTGATTGAACAGTTGCACACTGGCGAACAGTTTCTAGTGATCTGGACCATTGTTGGAAGGCCAGTGAAGTTCTAGAGGTCCACTTAGGATATATAAAGAGATCAGTGGGGGAGTCGCTACTGGAAGGATCTGAGAGGGGGTTCAATAATGACAGCTGCAGAGGGATATGGTCACTATCGGTGCGCGGACTAAGTTCAAAATCGGAAATCTTCACAAGAAGGTTGGGGCAAATTAATATATAATCGACCACGCTCAACCCTAAGGGTGAGAGGAAGGTAAAATAATCTGAAAGAGGATAATCAGGGGCACTGTTCAAAATACGGAGATCGTAACTTAGACATAAATCGACCATTAATAAGGCATTTTTATTGATGGAAAGGTCCTTGGACTTCCTGACCCCCGAGAAAGAGGGAGGAATCATCTCCTCCATATCCATCAATAAGATGGATAGGCAAGGCTTAGATTATTTGTTCCTAGCCTAGAGTTAAAATCACCAGCAAAGAGAAGTGAAATAGAGGGATTGGATACTAGTACTTGGTCAGTAATTCTTTTTACTTCTGTCCATGGATCTGTGGTAGAAGAGCCATAGGGAGGGATGTAAACATTCAGCATGAGGATGTGGCGCTCACTATTGTTAAATAGAAAGGCTTGGACATAAGGGGAGTGAGAGGTAAAAGGGGACAGAACAAAGGAGGAGGAAGGTTTCACTAGACAGCTTAAGCCAGAGCGGGGACGACTCAACTTATTTGGTTTAAAAGCAGGAAGATTGTAGGAAAGAAATCCAGGAACACTAGGGCCTGTGAGGGACCAGGTTTCTTGGGGAAAAATAATATCATGCCTGGAGAGAGATTCTATAAAATCAGAGTCGTTCCTTTTCCTCTCCCAACCTGCAATGTTCCATGAAACCAGTTTGATACTAGATGGGGATGGAGGGAGGGGGAGGGAAGGGAGAGAGAGTCAATTGGATATAACAGCATCATTGGCATGTTCTGGAAAACTCAGACAAATGGCAGATAAACTGTTCATCCAGTAAGGATGTTAATTAATTTATTTCTCTTTGGAAGAGCAGGAAGTGTATTATATTTTTCCTCTGGATCCAAGTACAGTAGAATTTATCTGAACAGCTGCTTAAAATATTTAGAAAGAGGAAGAACGTTTAGGATAAATAAGTGAAACTGACAAGTGATTATCCATATATAATCCCTATATAAGTTTAGTGAATTCTTGTGGTTTCTCCCTTAAGGTCAGATCTGAATCTTCTAACAACAATGTGCAAGCCAAGACAGGACAACCATTCTGTTTTTAATCACCTTACAGTGTGCCAGTTTTCAGGACTAATATTTAATCATTTTTGTTTCAGATAGAAATATCCTGTGTTGGAAAGAATCTGCAACGTCAGCAGCATCAAATATTTATGTAAGCCTAACATTCTATCCATTCAAACTACTTCTGTGGTGGTAATAGTTCCTTCTTGAATGATCCATTGTATCATACAACTTCAAGCCTATTGTATGCCTTATAACGCTTTCCTTGGATGCTGTTGCGGAACCAGTTTGCATCCTTGGACACGTGGCCGCCCGCCTGAACAAACGACACACATGTCCAAGGTGTGGGTTGGGTCTTTTTTTTTTGAAAAGCAGCTAAGCAATGGCCATGACTTTATTGCTTATATCAGCAATAGCATTGGTGTTGCATAAAGGCACTGAGGGAAAACATTGGGAGACTCACTTGCAGCCCAGTGCATCCCCCCAGGCCAGTGCTAGCAGTCCACAGAATGACAGAGTAACAGGCAATCCTGAGTGCACGACTGCTGAGTGGATCCTCTGCCATTGGATATGAAGATCTCGAGTCCTTCCCCTGAGTTGGGGGAATTCCTGGTGGTCCTTACTACAAAATTCCCCAAGCCTGGAATGGGACTCCTCCTGCCCCTTGCCCTTCCACACAGGATCTGGTTCTACGCACACAGTTACCATTAGAGATGGTGACGGAACGAATAAAAAACCATTTTGTTATTTGTTATTCATTTTGCTAGGCAACAAATTGAATAACAATCCACCCCCTCAAAGAAAAATGAAACAAATAAAATGGAAATTTCTGTTTTGTTCTGGTTCGTTTTTTCCCCGGTGTCATCTCCTACCTGTGTGGGATGTCTTCCAGCTGCTGCAGCAGCCCCCAGCCCCCGGGAGAGGGCTTCCAGCCACAAAACAAAGCCCCCCCCCAAAAAAGGTGACCAGGCCCACGCTACAGCTGATCGGCGGGCCACGTGGTTGGTGATTCAAAAATAAAATAAAATAAAATAAAATAAAAGATAATTTTTAAAAACCGATCCTGCCGGTGGACCACCCCGACCCGCGTGCCACTGACCCCGCCAGGCACATGGTTGGCACAATTAATTTTTTAAAATATATAAACAAACAAACAAACAAACAAACAAACAAACAAACAAACAAACGATCTAGCCCAACCCGTGCACTGCTGTCCCTGCCAGCGGGCTGCTGACCTCGGCGTGTGTGCGGTCGGCACAATTAAAAAGATAAAAAATATGTGCTTCATACCAAGTTGTGCAGCTCAATATACAACAGAGAGTGTCTGTGGAGATTCCTTTACATAAGTCCATACCCGTCTAAATCTGTATAGCTGCACAAAAGACCACTACAGCCAATGTATTTGTAGTACAGTGGACCCTTGTATAACAAACAGCTTGTATAACATAAAATCTGTACAACATAAAAAATTCCAGAGATAGGGGAAATGCTTAACATAATAGCCTATGGGGCGAATCCACGCAATATAAAAATGGGATTACTCCGTTTTCAATGCATTCCTATGGGAAATTTGTATAAAGGAAAATTTACTTAACAGAATTTCATTTGGAACAAAGTAATTCCTTTATACAAGGTACCACTGTACTATATAACTGTCACTGTATAAAAATATTGAAATCACATCCCATTATCTCCTTTTATAGCTTTAGGGAGGACTTCTATTTTGATGATACTTCTGGTTACTTGGTTTTTGGAGGCAGCAGCTACTCATCTGGCATTGAAGGATATTTTGAATCCATAAAATACTATCGTATTAAAAGCCTTGAAAGTGAAAGGGTGAGTATACAAAACATAGCATGACTATAATGAATGATGGTGGTCAATTTATTATGTAAGATGATTTACTTTCAGGAAAATAAAATCTCCACCCATGTTATAACCATTAAGGAATGTGTGCCAACTGTTCTCTAGAAAATGTGTGCAGTTAATATTTGCTTGTACTGTATTCCTACACTACCAGACATTAACTTTCTTCCAGATTTCTAACCCTTTCCTGAACAAAGACATGTTGGAAAGAATTGATCTCTACCATAAAAAATGTGGAGCTATCCAGAGCAGGTCATCTGAGGAAGGTTTCACTCTGAAACAAGATAAGAATGGGCAAAAATGTAAGTATTGGTGGCTAAAGCAAGCATAATGTGGCACCAATGAATTCATTTCATGACACATACTTATGGCACGGCAGCTCAGTGGACAGGCAGTTTACGTAGAAGAAGTGGCTCTGGTGTCTGTGTGTGGGAGGTATCCTCCCCCTACTTCTTTATGTGAGCATCCCCTCTGAAAGTTGTGGTACAGCATAATTCTAAAATGCAGCATCATTAGAATTAGCTCCTCACCCTTTGAATATCATTCCCATTTTGAGTCTCCACATCTCCATATGCACTAGGTATTAACCCAGCCCTGGGATTCAGGCTAGTGTCCCCAAAGAATAAACTATGGATGGAGTATGTATAACAGTGGTTCTCAACTTGTGGGTCCCTAGATGTTTCTGGACTGTAACTCCCAGAAGTCCTGGCCAGCTGAGCTTGTGATGAAGACTTCTGGGAGTTGCAGTCCAGGAACATTTAGGGACCCACAAGTTGAGAACCACTGATCTATAATATTTAATTTATTATTTTCTTTCATAGTCTGTTCTGTGCGAGAACACTCAGAACTGCCTTCTGATCTGCCCTGAAATGATTGTTGAAATGATTTTGTTTTTGGACTGTTACCATTTGTAAACATTTTCATCTGCCATGATTGTGCAAAGAACCTATGGAATGGCATGTTGGTAAAACTCTTGAGAATGTGATGCTAGTAAGCCTTCAGGTGGCCACTCTGGAAGTTCTTGACCAGGGTGGATGAACCGGGCACTCTCTGTTGTTCTTTTGCCAGCCAATAAGAACTTCCTTTTAAATTCAGCTATTGACTTATATACTGGCTCAATATATTTGTTTTTTGGTGGGAGGAAAATGTTTCTTTCTCTTGATTCTTTTAATTGTGTTTTTAAATGTTTAATTCTAGTAGGTTTTATTTGATTTTTATTACTGCTAGCTATTTTTAGTGCTGGAGGGCAAAGGTTGAACTAAAATATAATAAATAATATAAAAAATAGACTCACTTGCAGAACTGCCCGTTTACAGAAACAAATAATCATCTGTAGACTAGTTGATAGCTGGGTTTCTTAGCACATTCAGCAAGGAATAACAGTCATTTAATCCAAGACATTTCTGCATTTGTTCATTCCTAGAATCAAATGGTATCCATAGTATTACTATTGCATGGGCTGTACACTCAGGCACCCTTAAATCAACCCAGTCCTTGAACTATATTTAGGTGATTTTGTGTCATTAACAATTTTTATAAAGAGAAACAAACCCTTTTTATATGAGTGCCAAAATACAGCTAGGATGATTCAGATTCATTTTCTTCAGGTATTCAGGAGAACTATTATTCGGAAATGAACAGCAAATACAGAGGAAACCTCAAGTGTTCTGCCAACAACTGGGAAAAAGAGCTTAAGGAAAAATATCACAACCTGTTCCAACAGTTGCAAGAGAGAGGTTTTCATTTACCAGAAGGTAATGCACTTCTTTACAAAGCCAATCTGTTGCAACTCTGGTGGCCATAAAGAGGAGTAAAAAAATCTTAACTCAAAATGGGCACAAAATAAAAATACCATGTTTCATTTTGTTTTTCCTTTCCTTTTGTTTTGTTATTAATGAAGTTTTAAAAGAATTTTTGGAATGAAATGAGACAATTGTTACACTGTAAAACGGCTTCCCTGGGTCCTAGAGGCAACAAATTTGGTGGGTTGCTTCTTTGGACTCTTCTCTGTAAGGCCTCAAAATTTGGAGAGGTTTGGGGTTCAGGTGTCCGGGTTATTAAACTCCAAAGTGGGTCCCCCATGGAAAAAGAGGAAAAGGAAAAATGTGGCATTTTAAATTCCAGCCTCATTCATTCCCTCTGTGCTGCGGAATGCAAAGGAGGGAGGTTGAAGCAAGTGCTGGAATGATTCCCTTCTGTTCTATTTTTGCTTGCCTTCTCCTAAAGGAAGGAAGCACACGCTCAGGGCCATAAATTGTCTCTTGCTCTTTCAGAGAGCGAAACTGGGGTTTTTTTTTACTGCTTCATCGCTTAGCAATCCTTCCAAGCAAGACCTATCAGCACTCTCCTCAACACCCCCCTCCTGTGCATTACACCGCACAGAGAGAATGAGGCTTGAGTTTAAAATGCCACATTTTCCCTCTTCCTCTTTTTCCACCGGGGACCCAATTTTGAGTTTAATAACTCAGACCCCGAATCCCAAATCTCTCCAGATTTGGAGGACTTGCAGGGAAGAGTCCAAGGAAGCTACCCACCAAATTTGGTGTCTCTAGGGTGAATCATTTTGTTTCTAGAGCCAAAAATGGCATTTCATAAGAACATAAGAACAGCCTTGCTGGAACAGGCCACAGCCCATCCGGTCCAGCATTTGTCTCACACAGTGGCTCACCATTAGCTTCAGGGTATTCCCAAGCAGATGTCTTCACCTGCTTAAGATTCCCTGCAAATGGTATTGAGAGATATCCTGCCTATCTCTCCAACCCAGAAGTTGTCATTAGGCATCCATAATGATAGCCATTGATACCCTTGTTCTCCATGAACTTGTCTAATCCTTTCTTAAAGCTGTCAGGGCTGACAGCTATCACCACTTCTTCTGACAAGGAGTTCCATAGACCATCATTTCATCATGAAACATGTTCTACCGTTTCATTTTATAACAATGCAATTTGTTATATAACACAATGACAGTGTTTTGTTTGTTGTTTTGTGCGCATCTCTACTCTTAACAATTTGGTCATCATGAGCACGTTCCATTTCCCTGTCAGAGGACTCTAAATATTAGTTGCTGGGAACAGAGATGGGAGGGTGCTATTACATTCCTGTCCAGCTTTTGGTTTCCCATTGGCATTGAGCCAGCCACTGTTTGTATGGACTACTAGAGAGAGAGGGCTTAGGTCCATCCAGAAGGGCTTCCCTTACATTTTGACTGGACATCTGACCTTTTCTTTTCTTTTTTGTTAATTAGCAGTTCCTGTTGTTTTACAAAGAAACACTTCCAGCTGTTCAACATCTCCCTCTATTAATTTCATGGTGGTCTTAGGGTCTACCTCACTGGTTCCCAACCTTGGGTTTCTCAGGTGTTCTTGGACTCTCACCCCCAGAGGCCCTGGGAAGCACAGCTCGTAGTGAAGGCTTCTGGGAGCTGCAGTCTGAGAGCACCTGGGTTAGCCAAGATTGGGAAACACTGGTCTATCTGAATGCATGGAAGGCCACTGGTTTTCCTAGGCCTCCAGTTTTGAGACATTTGGGGAGTAGCTACCTAATAAGAATATAACTATTTTCAAGGCCCAGTTGTTTAATTATTTTTCTTTCTTACAGCTGTTGCAGGAGAAGGTCACAAAGACTCGGTGTTAGAAACTGGACACTGGTTATTTGAGATAGTTGCTCAAAATCTCTCCAGAGCTGATGGGCTGCATTATATAAACTCCTCTGTCTTGGCCTTAAGGGATTCCAGCTGTTGTGGCTATCACAGAGCTTCCTATGTTCTTGGTGTTATCTTTGAAATAGGCCTGGGTATACCTACAGACCCCGCTGAGGTATGAGTTTTGATGTTTCCTTTTTGCCCCAGGATTACTTGAGAAAGAATTAGACAGTGTCTGCCAGCTCATCAGATATACTCCAGTCTTAGGCAGGAGACAGACTGTTTTTCACTGCTGAATGTAGTCTGGAAGTGGAATAACTGTGATGTTCTACTCATCCCTCCCTCACCTCTGCTCAACAAGGTTTCAGATGTTTGAGCAGAGAGGCAAAAGACATGTTTGTGTGTGTAAGTGAAGCAAAACCTCTAAAATCACTGATTCCTTTGGTTTTTTCCAGTCTTATTTCAACAGGCTAATAGGCACACACAAAATCAAAAGCTCATGATTATGTCTTTACTGTTTACCTCATTTAGATGTAAATTACAGTAGGACCCCGGTATCTGCTGGGGATTGGTTCCAAGCCTTCCCGTGGATAATGAAAACCATGGATAAGAGAGAACACCTGCCCGCCCACCCCCAAACAGCTGTTTCCTGACAGTAGCTAACTTTATGACTGCAGTTTTGAGATAGTAGTTTGCTTTATGGCTGCTGTTTGTGACAGTAGCTTGCTTTACAGATGCTATTTGTGACAATAGCTTGCTTTACAGCTGCTGCTTGTGACAACAGCTTGCTTTGTGGCTGCTGAATAATTTAATTTTTTTCCTCTGCCATCCATGGATAACTGAATCAGTGGTACGGGGGTCCTACTGTATACTGATAATTGTATTTCTCTGTTTTTGCATGCATGATTTCATTGGCTGTTATTAAATGTTCTGCTGTATGTATTGTTACCAGGGCCTGATGTATAGTTTGGTTGCAGCGCAGGGAGGTGATAGGCTGGCCTTGATGAGCCTTGGGTATAAGCATTACCAAGGCATTCACAACTATCCCCGAGATCTGGAGATGTCATATGCTTATTATAGTGATGTTGCTGTCAAGACACCACATGATCAGCATATCATAGATGGAGACCAGGTAAAATTTCTCATGGGATTACATTTCTGTTCTTTCTTTTTCTTTCTTTTTCCTTTTTCAAAAAGAGTGCAATGTTACATTCAGTTCAAATATATGAAAAGATTTCCATAGAACAAAATGACTGAACTGAAACATATCATTATGGAAAAAAAAACATTTTAGAAGTTTGAAATCATTTTTATTTGAGCACTGGTAAATGTTGTACAAGAAGGCAACTGAGTACAGTACCATACTTTCCCCATTTCTTTTGCAGCTATTATTGGAAAAACATAAGCATCTGAAAACTATTAATGTATTAATGCCAAGAACTGTGTGCATCAATTCTTGTTCTGCTGGAAACAATCATGTAAAAAAAGTTAATTACAACTTGCGCTATGGATTTGACCAATGAGATATCCATTCCAGTTTTCCCATATTGATTTATATTATATGCATAATATAATGTACTGTTTTTTCTAATGAACCCACCAGCTTTGGTGGCTGGGGATTCTGTGAGATAAGAAGCATGGCATCTCCAAGCTCTGCCTTTCTAAAAATGGAAATCCTTTGATGGAGTGAAATAGCTACGGCACATTTTCTGCTGGCACAACTGCTTTGAACCTTCTGGTTCTGATCAGGATATGAAATAATCATCCTGATATTAACTTGAGTGTGAACAAAGAAACCTGTCTTAGCCTGTTTTCCCCTCATCTAGCCCAGCATTGTTTGCTTCATCTGGCAGCACCTTCCACCTGTCGTATAGATGCCTGACTCACCTCCACTGTCTGTGAGCCTTTGTACACGACCCCTAAACTCCGCAGCAAATGGCTGCAAGCTCCGGAGCTTACAATTGTTTCCCCACCAGCTACGGAGTTTGCAGACAATTAAGTGCGACCCCGCCCACCTAAGTGCGTCCCAGCGCACTTTTCTTGTACCTGCTCGAGGAGGGTGAAAATCGCCAGGTCCGGATTTAATCTGGTCAGTGCCGGGCTCTCCTGGCTTCTGCTTTTTTTTTTTGCCTCCTGCCCCTTTAAGAGAAGGGGCAGGAGGGAAAAAAAGCAAACAGAAGAGAAGGAATCAGCACGACGGAGCTCCAGCAGCTTCTCGGAGGTGACCCTGCATTTTTTCCTCTCTTTCTTCCTCCCTCCCCTCACGCAGACAGGAGCAAGGAAGTGCGGAGTGGTGGGGAGGAAGGAAGAGCAACGAACCCCTAAGATCTCTGGTCCGAATTTAAGTGGCCAGCGGATCCTAGGGGTCGTGTGAAAAGGCCCTGAGATCCTTTAATGGAAGATAATCAGCAATGCAGCTTGTGGGACCCACAGGCTGCTGTACTGTCTGGCAGTAGTCCAGCTCTTTGCTCAGACAAGCACACACGGAACGGCAGGACTCTGAGTCATAAAAGAGCACAGAATAATGCTTGAAAACGGCCAGTGTTTTCAATGGTATCAATGAGATTCATTTTAATGAGATATCTTTCTGTGGTTTCAGGCATTTGTTGAAGTAGTGAGGCTTCAGGATGATGAATTACTGAAAGCTCAAACCAAAGAAAATGGTGACCTCTTCATGTGGCTCAAACATGAAGCCGCAAGAGGAGATGCTGCTGCACAGGTGATGGATGCAACATCAGTACACTTCATTATTGACATATCCCTATCGTTAGAAAGTGCTTATTTAGCCCAAGTCGGTCTGTTCCCAATCAAGAGAAGTTTCATGGGACATTTGCTCTGTCAACTGATCTTGGCAGGCTATTGCCTTCACGAAGCATAGCAGTAGGTTTAAAGGGTCATGGGTTAGAATCTGTATAAGTCAAGTAGATCACAGTAGAAGGCAGAGTCAATTTTAGGTGAAGGAAGATGGTGCCTATGGAAGCTCTCAGTATTCAGTCATTACCTAATTCAGCATTTTGGATAGAGAAAACCAGCTGGCTCCAACTGACTGACTGACTGATTGATTGCACTTAGATATCCTGCCCATCTGGCCATGTGGACACTCTGAATCTGTAGAAGATAGGTTCCCACTCTCACACAGGCTGCACACTAGGGTAGGAATCCTTATATAAGGGCAGAGAATTCTTAACTGGTTCATACTTCTTTTCAGGCTGTAAGCAGCAAGGTTGAGAACGGTATCACTTCTGAGGGCATATCCCAGAATCCTCCATCTTTGCCTTTGTCACATTGAATGAATTCCTGTTCTTGCCATTCACATGAAAGAAATGAGAATAACACTAAATTCTGCAGAGCAGATAGTTTATCACACTTAATTGCTTTTTTAAAAGACAGTTTAGATCTAAAAATTGCATCACACTGATTCCCTGAAATAATAAGAACATAAGAAGAGCCATGCTGGATCAGGCCAAAGGGTCTAGTCCAGCTTCCTGTATCTCACAGTTGGCCCCACCAGATGCATCTGGGAGTGCACGAGACTAGATATCTGTCTCCTGATACCTGCATCTGGCACTTGAAGTACCCTGGTTTTACATTTTTAAAGCAGTAAAATCATTTTAAAGCAGTACAAAGAAGATATATGAAAGCCAATTAATTACATCTCTCCACTTGGGCCAGTTGCTCTTCCTTCTAAAGCACTCATCGTCAGCAAAGACTGAACTCTCAGAATCACACTTTCCACACATGAATAGAATATGCCATCTCAATGCATATAGGAAGGTTTTAATTTTAGGAACAAATCTTTCTCTAATTCAAAATAAAGCGCATCTGTTTTTGTATAAATGAGGAAAGATGAAGGTTTGGAAGATGCACAGTAGGCATATCAGAATCGTGAGAGTTAAGAGTTTTTCATTTGGCCCATCCCATAAAAGTTCCCAGATTTCCCAAGGCTCTTGCTCATGGACAGAGCCTGTACTTCAGCAGGATCCTCACTTCTATGGATGCTTCTCTGCTTACCTACAGACAGTGACAAGGAAGGATGGGCTAGCTGGTACTCGGCATTTGTGGCGACTATGCCAAATTTGGTAATGTCCAAACAGGCCTTCCAGTCATGAACATCCCAGTTGCCAAAAGTAGAAGGTTTTTTTTTTAACTTCACAACCTCTTCCACATTAAAACCAAGCACGTGGGAATAGTACATCTTCCAGAAGACAATTCTTCTTCACAACAATGCATGCATTTCTTATGCATCTTGGTTTCAAGCAAACATACTGTGCTGGGGTGGGGTAGCAGATGTTGCCAAGTCTGCCAGCAATGTGGGAGGTAGAAACAAGCAGTGTTCCTATTGTGTATCCATACTGTACTTACCTGCCAGGGGCACATTCTCCTGAATTCATTTAGACTTTACATCTGTGTCAATATCTGCAATGTATCTTCTGCACATCACTGAAACAGATATCCTGTTTCCTGATCCAGATATCATGCCAAAATATTATGTTCTTATGCATCTTGGTTTCAAGCATTTTTACTCTGTATACCAAACTGGACACAAAGGGACTGTAATTTGCGCCTAGCAATATACTCCTGTGTTGATTGGCCATTACTGTCAAATAGCCCTTGAAACACATGGATACTTAATTGTCTTTCTCATTTCTTTATAGCATCTCTCATCACCCCCATTCAAAATGGGAATGTGCAAGGGTGCATCTCTACCTGATCTTTACATTTTACATTTGAGGGTTATTAACTAGCTTCACTTGCCTTACTTTAGCAACGTCTAGGACAGATGCTTTTCTGGGGGCAGCAAGGAGTACAGAAAAATCTTAAAGCAGCTGTTGAATGGTATGCAAAGGGTGCCTTGGAAACTGGAGACCTCATATCCATATACGATTATTCCATTGTTTTATTCAAGGTAAGGCTGTTATTAAAAATACTGAATATCCTCTTAAAACTGGATTGCTGAAACATATTCCTGATGGTAGCACTTCAGGTTCAATAAGGACGTTTGCAGAAAAGCTGTGTGCTTGATCCCTACTTTAAACCCTACAGAGGTGGATTCTGAGCAGCATTGAGGGCTCCAAGTGGGGCAGGACAGGAAAACCCCATCACACGGAGGCTGCAGCACCAGCACAACATCACAAAAATGTCTCTTAATTGATTTTTATTCTGCATTCCTTACTTTTCTGTTTCTTTGCTTCCTATACTGAATGAAGTCAGCTGCTTCATTCATACTGAAATAAAGTGCTAGCGCAATTATTCAGTTTTATTTCCAATTTAATCAAGGTCCTTGGTCCTCTTTCAGAAAGTTTCAAAATATTCTCCTAGCCATTTTGTCATCACTGGGCTTACCTACTAATTCCATTTCTAAGCTCCAACTATAGTACCTGCATTTCATTACATCCCATCAAGAAGATCCCCGTTTGCCACAACCAAGATTTTTTTTTTTTAAAAAAAAGGCGTGCCAGAGGTGTTTTACCATTCTCTTCTTCTCAGAGCACTCTGGGACATTAGAGCTTGTTCAAGACTGTGTGCTATAAGGCACAGTGCGGAATTTAGTTCCCCATCACCTGGCTCCAGGTGCTCCATCTTGCTGAGCTGCCCAGCTAGCAAAAATAATCACAGCAGAAACAAAAAGGATTGTGAATGAAGATGTATACCCCATAATATACTTTGCATATGCATTGCAGTAGTTGAGTATTCGTCTGGAATATATCACAAAGTACAGCTGTCATAATCTTTCTGAGTTGTTTCCATGAACATCTCCTACACTGAATACTGCATGCAGCATGGAAGTCGTGCCATCAAGTTCAAATTATAAAAATAAAAACATATGCCCCTACAGCTTTTTATACTCTGACTTGCTGAAACAAAGAAGACAGGAGTTGTGATAACATACCATAATTATGCCTATAAAAATTACACATTTAAATCAGAAAAGCGATTATAGAGTCCAAAAATGTCTGGTGTCACATGATGGATCCCACTGTGTGCCTCCTAAGATCCATGCTTGTGGGCCTTGTGCCAATTCCTAGAAATTCCTGACCCTCCTATTCTACCTCCTCACTCATTCTGCCTGCTTGCTTGCCCTCTCCAGTGGAGAGAGCAAGGAGTTGATCAAAGAGAAGGAGCAGCAACTCTCAACAGATCTCTAGAGCCATTGTTATGGGAACAGGCAAAAACAACAGCACTGTGAAAGAGATGGAGGGTCCACATATAATGTAAATGCCTTGCCAGGCCCTCCCAGCTCCCGTGGAACTGGAAGTAAGCACCCAAAACAAAAATATTATGTAAAAATCCAGCTGTCAGATACTCGTGGGGAAAAACAACAACCACACAGGAATGCCCATTCCATCTCTGTAACGTACCTTTTTGTTACTCAGGGTCAAGGTGTGAAAAAGAACAGAAGACTTGCTGTACAGCTGATGAGAAAAGCCGCCTCCAAGGTAAATACTTTATAGTGTGGATTTTACCCAGTTACTTACTAGAGGGTGTCAAATCCTGTGCCTACATATCTGGGAGTAAATATTAGTGTCTACAGAGATTTTCTGCATATGGCAAGGCACAACTGGTGCCTGACTTGCCTCCATAGAGAAAATACGCAAGTGATGCAGACAGCTCAGGCGCACATGTTGACTTATCATCTCCCAAACGTAGGTTGCATCCATGAAAAAAGGCTTCAGCTGTGATCCAGTGACAAATGTTGAGTAACTTGTTCCACTCACACAAAGATTTCCCGTGTGCACCAAGGTCTTGGGGGGGGGTGCAAACATGCCCTTTGGGAGCTGTATATGGCTCACTGACCACATATTGCCCATCCTTCCCATATATTGTAGTCACTCAGAGGGATTGTGGCAGAAAATTTTCCTTTGATGTGTCGTCCTGCATGGAGCTGGGTGTTGGACTTGTTGCCCTGTGCCTCCCACTTCCAACTTCACCATTCTATGACTCTATGAAAAAAAGATGTCAGGGAAACACATTCTGATTTTTAGCTTGGACAATACACTATTTGGTGCGCAGGATAAAGGAGGCTATATGTTAGTGTGCTATATTATGTCAAAAATCCATTCCCTGTAGAAAGCTAGACAACTAAGGGAAGGGTTTTCAGATCAGTACAAGTTTTAATTGGCACTACCTCCATGCCTTCCTAGCCATGTGGCCTGGCCTTATGTTCCTCTGGTCCGTGAATTGTTGCTTTCTTCAGCCAAGAAAAGTGGGCACCTGCAACACTCTCCACATTCTTCAGCGTACCCTTTTTTTCTTTGCTCATCTTTTTATCCACAGGGACTTCCTCAGGCAGTAAATGGTCTGGGCTGGTATTATCATAACTTCAAGAAAGACTATGCAAAAGCAGCCAAGTACTGGCGGGAAGCTGAAGCTATGGGCAGTCCTGAAGCATCCTTCAATCTTGGTGTCCTGTATTTAGATGGAGTTTATCCAGGACAGACTGCTAGAAATCATGTGTGTATAAACATTTATTTATATTTGAGGATAAATTATTTTTGTTCTGTTCAACAAGCAGTTGAAAGCTTGAGTTGGAACAAGATGCAGGCCATAAAACCAAGCAAACAACAAAAGTGGAGATAATAAAATGGTAGAAAGAAGAGGAAGTCCTACAGTATGTTCAAAAGAAGATAGCATGGCGCAGGAATAATTTAGCAGCATGCATAAACTGCAAGGGAGGACAAGGGAGTAGCCTGTGTCTCAAGTAGAGAGCCTTAAAACCTGGATGCATCTTTTGAAAATGCTCCGTTCCATATTTTCACATTTGCTAGCTTCTTTTGCCAAAGCTTTGTTGGGTCAGAGGGACTCCCCATCCATAGCTGTTGTGTTCAAGACATTCAGGCTAACAGAAAGAGACCAGTTAGGGAACTGGAATCCAAGTCAAATGCCCTTTGTTACACAGCATTCATATACAGAGGAGATGACTCCAGGCTAGAGACTGGTGATGATGCTTTCAAAAAGTTAAAGCAGTTTGAAGAAGGGATTGTTTCATTTTCAATCCTGAGCCAACAAATTTTGTAGGGCTGTGAATTATTGAAGAACCATGTAAAATTTGTTTTGCTAGTGATGATTATACAGTGTATGTCATGGGTGCCCAAACGTTTTGTAAGGAGGGACAGATTTGGTGGCTGAGAATGTGTCAGGGGCTGGTTGCTCCCTGATCCTGCCACCCCACTGCAAGCCCCACCCACTGACCCATAAGCCCCACCCACTGACCCCTTGCAACCCCACCCGCAGGAAGGAAGGTGGGGACCGAGGGAGGGAGGGAGGGAGGTGGAAACCAAGAGAGGAAGAAAGGAAGGTGGGGAACAAGGGAGGGAGGGAGGGAGGGAGGGAGGTGGACCAAAGGAAGCACAGGGAGCCGTGGCCGCAGGTCGCCCCTTGGAAGTGATCTGTGCGACCTTGCACCCCTCAAGCTCCCCAGTGGTGGCAACGGCTCGCCCGCCAGCCCACTCCAAAGCTCCTTGGTGGTAGCAGAGGCCCACTGGCCTGCCCACCCCCACACATTCCCCTCCGGTGCCGGTAGCGGTAGACTGCCCATCCGCCCAGCCACCCAAGCTTCCCAGCAGTGTCAGTGTTGGCAGAAGATTTTTTTTAAAAAAAAAACATGGGGCGAAGGAGGGGGAGGGAGGGGTAGGCCAGCCAGCCGAGGGCCACTCAGAATGGCCTGAGGGGCCGGATTTGCCCCCCCCAGGCCAGACTTTGGGCAGGCCTGGTGTACGTGTATTCATCATGTGTTTGATAGCTTTTGTTATCTTAACAACTTTTACCAGTTTCTAGTCTCAGAGAAGGTAAATTTGTGAGATGGATTTACCTTATTTCTGGTGATATTCTAGCACAGAATAAGTATTAAACAGTATTTTGCTGTCCAGCTGCTTAGATATAGAAGCAAGGAATGAGCATGTCAATTAGTGAAGAGGAACTATAGCAACATCTTTTATTGCAATATTTTATAATGTGCATCTTCTCTGATTTATAGCTTATTAAAACCAGTGGGAACAGGAGAGTAAACAGGAGAAACGTACACTTTACTCCTCCTGTGTTGTTGCTATTTTTACAGACTGTTGCGGCCAGCTATTTCTATAAAGCAGCAGAGAAAGGCCACCTGGAAGGGACATTACGGTGTTCTCAATATTATATAACAGGAAACTTAGCAAGCTTTCCCAGAGACCCTGAGAAAGCAGTAATGTAAGTAATGGTAATGTTATGGAGAGCAAAAAGTCATTTCTGAAAGCAGTTGTAATTATGAGCGTAATAAAAGATTGTGCCTTAGTATACATAATCTGTACTTCTTTATATTCCCTACTTGTTATCTTTATTTATAAGCTAAGAGGATTTTCATTTGTTAACCTTTAATTACAAACCGGGGGGGGGGGGGGCAGGGAAAGGCTTCTTATGTTACTGGGTACAGCTCTATAATACTGCCTCCATCTTCTCTTTTTTTAAAAAAATCATGGTCCACCAATAGTGGTAGAGTGTGCACATTCATAATGTCACAGTAGTTGCAGGCTTCCAGTTTAATGCTAACTGTTTTGATTTGCAGCTGGGCAAAATACGTGGCAGAAAAGAATGGCTATTTAGGCCACATCATCCGAAAGGCATTAAATGCATATCTGGAGCTGTCATGGTAGGTTTCTATAACTGAATGTTGGTCTTGCTGTATGCATTGAAATAACTGTCTCTCCCAGAGCTTCACTCTTCTCCCAGATAAGAGCAAAAGAAAACAAATATGAAACGGGAACTCTGTTGTTTCAGGTGGTATTGGATAATAGCTGAATTAAAACCATTATTGATTGGGACAATTCTTCACTCTGTTACTCAAAAAGAGATACCCTTTTTTTCTGTAACACCCACAGGTCTTTGGTGTTCAACCTGGCAGAGATCCAAATGGGATCCAAAGCTAGCTTACGCTTGTGATTTATTAGTTTATCTAATAAAGGTATCATCCTCTTTTGCTTTCAGTTCATATTGGTTCTTCTGTTTAAAATCTGTCCTGTAGATGTAGCTGTTGCTATGAAAACCTACTGCTTCTTTTTTTCTAAGTATCAACATAAACTCTTTAGCACGGCCAGCAGAGAGCACCAATGGGAGCGTCTGTCCTGGAGTTTATAGCAGCTTGTATTTTAGCGAGAAAGGGTCTTAAGAATCTTCAAAAACCATATATACAATATGGTCCCAATCCACATGGAGGGACACCAACTACTATTTACGGAGTTTGTTTTTTTAAAAAATTGACATGGCAAGCAGAGGATTTATCATTGTCTAGAACTTGTACTTCTTGCTTGAACCAGAGCCCGGAGAAGTCATTTTCTTGGATGGCAAGTCCCTGGACTTGCTTGGGTGTGATTCACAGGAAGATTCCGGGATTTGTAGTCCAAAACAAACGATTGTAAGATGGGTACTCTGCATCGTGTGAAGCCTCATTGCTGCTCTGCTTAACTAAACATCAAGCTCAAAAATAAATCCTCTGTACCGCAGTGCTCCATTTTACAGACAGCAGTAGTAATGAACAAGGCAGTTTTGAGAGAAACGCCTGAATAACTATTGATCCTCTTGTTTGACATACCCCAGTAAGTGCCCAGAGAAATCCAAGGTATTTTCTCATTCTTGTTTATCCATTTTCCCTATAATTCTCACCCCAATTTCCAATTTTAGGTATGAAGCTCTGCTGTATTACATACTGTCTGCAGAAACTGGAATTGAGGTGTCACAGACAAACCTAGCACATCTCTGCGAAGAGAAGCCAGTAAGTAAATGTCTGTTCAGCCTATTCATTTAATTTTTTGAGCAAAATGTAAATGTGTAGTAAGCTTCCCTTAGCGATGGAATCTCCCAGTGATATGAAACAGTAAAACTCCATAAAATCAGCAGATGCAAATAAAACCAAGGGACTACTGTTTTTTTTTTAAAGAAAAGACGATCATGCAAATTAATGGTGGTGGTCTTCAGAACTTTTCTGAAGCGTGAAAGAAGGAAACAGATATATGTTATTCTGAATGTGTGAAGCTGTCCCATCAGTTTTCCTGCTCTTGGCAGCAGGCAAGTAATGAACATGGATAGGCTGTAGAGGTAAATGCTCTTTACATTTTAAATCATTAAATATTTTGCATGTAAAACACACTGAGCCGTTCTTTTCTCTCTAGAACCTGGCAAAAAGATACTTGGCTTCTGACTGTGTTTGGAGATATTATAATTTATCAGTTTCTCAAAGCAACGCTCCCACATTTGGTATGTATATACGTCTGGGAAAGATTATTGTATGCTTATGGTTTTTGGTGATGCAGAATAATGATTTTCAAGTGGTGAGTTGGTGAAACAATTAATCATTTAATCATTAGAGATTGCTGGTGGCTATTGTTGAGTATGAATGACACTATTTTTTCATAGTCTGTAATGGCACAACTTCTTTTCCGTAGCTTTATTGAAAGTGGGAGACTTCTATTACTATGGATATCAGAACCAGTCCAGAAACCTGGATATGTCAATGCAGATGTATGCACAAGCAGCGCTATATGGGGAAGCCCAGGTAGGTTGGGTCCTGATGTGCAGCATAAAGACTGTGGATGTTTTGAGGCTTTTAAATATCTGCAATGTGGTCTTTCACTTTTTAGTACATTTAGTATGACCAAATCATCTACAATGCGTGCAAGATGATATCTATAAGCAGGGAGACTGATGCATTTATGTCTGCTTTTGTATGTCAGAATAAACAATTAGATACATCTACATAATGGCAATCTAAGGACTTAAATAACCAAGACTAAGCACATTTACTACCTTGACTGTATTATTATTCTTTGTTTTATTGATACAGTACTCCTAAAACTTAACTGATAACTCTCCAGAATTCTCATTACTAGCTTTCTAGGTCTGATATCTAACAGGATTAAATTATTAGTTTGGTGTTAAGCCCAGTGTGCATGTGATAGATGACGTGTAACTTGAGTAAGAACTTTGACTATCCAGTGCACTTTGACAGAATTATGCTTACCTACAGCAATAGTTTGATAGGAGAGGATGTTAACTCTTTGCCACAGCCCTAATCCATTAGCCCTAGAGCCTTTCACTCCATCACTTATTTATTACTTCTCTTGATTGTGTTGATTGTGTTCGTGAGCAGATGGTGAGGCATTGTGTTCTTGGAACATGGATGTCCCAAGCCCC
>JAHTLZ010000274.1:16568481-16629571 GCA_023846285.1 Phrynocephalus versicolor | reverse complement strand
AAAAAGGAGGTTCAGGCGTACTATAACCGGAAGTCCTTCCACTCCATTCTTCTCCAGGCTGCATGTGATGGGGACGGAATTTTCTTCTCCATGCTTGCTGGACATTCCAGCATCAACCATGATGCACATGTGTTCAGATCATCATTGTTGTTTAGAAAAATGGAGGAAGGCACACTCATCCCAGGGAATCCTATGTTCCAATACGGGGGTGTTTCAATTCCGCCACTGATTTGGGGTGACGGTGCCTATCCTTTGTGTAATTGGCTTATGAAACCCTTTGCAGTCCCTCAGAACGATAGGGAGAGGCACTACAACAGGGTTTTCAACTGCTCTAGAAATGTTGTAGAGCGTGCATTTGGGCGACTAAAGGCACGTTTTCGCAGACTATCCGTGCGCATTGAGGCATACATACAGAATGTAAACTCTATTATAGCCTCAGCAGTAATACTTCATAACATCTGTGAGAAAAAGAAACACTTTATACCTGACGATGATACAGAGTTACGAAACTCTACTCCCTTACCAGAAATAGAAGTCTCTGAACAGGATCCCCCAAGGGTACAAAGAGAAAGGATGGAGGCTGAGGCGATAAGGTCTGCTGTAGCAGATTACCTTCTTACTCATGTGAAGTGAATAAACACTGACAGGAAGTATTAGGCGGGATTGCTTGAATGCTTACACTCTGGGACTTTCCCGTTCACTTGCATTAAACCGAGAACAAAATTTCAAATTGTTTGCACAACAGATTAGGGTTCTGTGGCAGTTGTTATTGTACTCATTGGTCATAATAAATATATTTATGAAGTGCGTTCCTAGTTTGGTTTCATTTCATATAGCTTATGATGAATCTTTTCTCTCCAAATAATTATTGGTGTACTGCTGTTTGAACAGTATCAGCGGCATTACAACTTCTATTAATAGAAAGGGATCATTGTTTTGTGCAGCTTCCTCACACTTGAAGAAGACCTGCTTGTGTCCCAGCGTCACATTACCCCCTACTTCTGAAACTCTGGTCTCTCCCTAAACCAAATGGCTCACCTAAAGGGACATTTACATTCCTTTTGTAATGCTAATTCCTTCCTGGTAAGTTTGGGGAAGGCAGGAAGCTAGCCATTTTCCTTTCGGCATCCGAGGGAGCTGGCAGCAAACAACCCCACAGAAGGCGGATACTGATAGACATAAATTTTCTTTGGGCAGAGGTTATCTAAAATGGACAACGAAGACAGCCTTGATGAAAGCCAGGGTAGTGCAAAATCCCGTAAAGGAAAGAGGGGGTTCATTTGGGGGAATGCTGAAACCTCTGCCCTAATAAAGATATGGGTTGAAGCTGAAGTAAAGTACGCGCTATCCTCCCTTAAAAGGAAGTATGAAATATTTGAGATGATTTCTACTGAACTTTGTAAAATTGGCTTCACTCAATCCGCAGAGGAATGTAGGACTAAAACTAAATCTTTACGTAAACTGTATAAACAGGCGGTTCTTCATAATAGTACAACTGGGTCTGGGAGATCTAAATTTATATGGTTCGACGAGATGGCACAAATTTTCAGGACAGACACCTCCATCCATCCACTTCGGACAATGGAAAGCGAGTCTGCTGCAGACACAGGTAAGTTTTCTTTTTATTTCCTCCTCTCAAGTTCCCTTGCGAAGAATACATTGGTGCCGTGTTATTTGGGAACAACTGAACTGCGCAGATTTCTAGGGCAAATAATGAATACGTGGCGTAACATCACATAGAAAAAAACCCTTCCCAAAAAAGATACTTTCCGGTTTGCTCCAGGGGTAGAATAAAGAGCTCCATGTTTCATCAAAGCAATGCTAGGTGTTTTTCCTTTACCCATAAAGGTTAAATTTGCATCCCGCCTTCAGATTTTTGGAATTACCCACAGTGCTCAGCTGCTCCTCGATGTCACAGGCAAATGATCAAACAACCATTTTTCCACAAGGCACGCGCTTCCCAATGCATTCGTGGTTGCCGGCAAATTCCCAAACACATTGGAACTCATTCAATTTCCCACACCCCCCCCCCTCATCATTTTCCCATAAATGGAACAATAATACAGGTTAGAAAAACCTAATGTAAAAAAGGCTCTCTTTTTTCAAGGCACAGAGTCAATGGAAGGTGCTGGTGATGTCCTGGTCACACTCGATCTACTTGAGTGTAATGATTTCCAAATTTCTGCAGGGTCAGATGTCTCCGGAACAGGTAGGTGATTAAAAAACCATTTTTGCCTCTGAATAAAATGTTTGATTCTCACATGTAACTGCTGTTCGGCACCATATATCTTAACTGTATTTCCCTTAAAGATTCTTAGAACACAACCACCATTGTACCTTTCAGGCCACTAAACCTCCATGTTTTAAACCGTGAAAACCACCTCAATGAACATATGTACATGGCCGGGTCCACCTTTAGCTTTGATTAGCAATATCAAAATACGAGTTTGCTGTTCATTGCGAGGAGTACAAAACTAATTATTAAATCACTTTTTAATACCTTAGATACAATTTCAAATGAGTACTGTGAGCCTTCGACCTCCGGATGTTCGACAGCGTTCAGCACTGGTGCATCAAACAGCGATATGGCGAAGAATGCTGGTTCGTTTTAAGGAAATGCTTCTTACAAATGCCTCTATACTGAACAGGCTTGGTTATGTTATAAAGAAAAAGATTGTGTCATTAACTTAAACTACTAATCCTTTCTTATAAGCCGGTAGGGTAGCATGGCCAAGTTCTGCAGTGTTGATATAAGTTAGAGTTAAAGAATATTTTGAGGGTAAGCTCCCCCCTCCCGTGTTGTCCTACTACCAATTAAGATTGCAGCATTACTCTTTATGCAAAGCAGGGAGATTATTCTCCCTGTGTTCACTGTGAAACGCAAGCATTAATGAGCATCAAAGGAACTGGTCAGGCCTAGGAACATAGTCAGGGACTCAACTTTTACTACGGTCCTGAGTCTGTCACACGTAGGTACTACTTTTCAGTAGGTAGCCCAGGGCACATAATCCATGAGGTTGCTATCCAATTAATACTCTCCTGTTGTCCTCCACATGTGGTTATTACAAAAATGTACTTTATGACACAATCAATTTCTACTACTGCAAGCGTTAGGCGCTGCTACATGCACCTCGTTTTCCTTTCAACAACTAGCAGATCAAGAAACATTGCTTTACTTAAATGGGTTCTGCCACAATCTCTGAATTGTTCTGGTCACTGTTCCCTCTGCAGATTCTAAAGATACCACCAACTATGAAGCCACCCTAGACCCTACAAAAAGACTTGCTATGCTGAGGAAGAGGAAGCAGAGAGCGAGTGCGGCTGCTCGCCTGGATAACACACTGACAGGCTTCGTGAACTGGGTGCAGAGGAATACGGAAAGCACCAATACCAGAAGGAATGAAAGGGACGAATCACAGAAGTGGTTTCAAACGGAGGTTATTTCAAATCTAAGGGTGGCCTCAACCTCTCTTAAGAAACTGACAGAGTTCTTAACCTCGGGGTCCTGTGACACTAAAGACAAATGTAGGAAGGTATATGAAACCAAGGGTACCAAAAGGAAGTTACCCCTCCCGCAAAATAAGGTACATGAACAACTTCAGTGGGGTGGCACATCTAGGGCACATGTTTCTGAACCCACAGACAGTAGTGACACGGAATCTGAATGTGCGGATGAAAATCTGAGTGGTGATGAAACAGGCAGTCCCTCCTGGGAAATGACTGCAATGATGGCACGGGGGGGGGCATTCTGCAGAGCTTTTCCATAGCACACCCCAAGGACAGAAGATTGATGAATTAAAGTACCCGGTAACTCCTGCTAGTGATGGGGGGGTTAGGGAACCGGCACATGCAGCAAATGACAAAGGACAAACTCAGGGAGGACCATCCTCTTACCTCATTGTAAAGAATGAGAATAAGGAAAAATGTGCACGTGTAATGAGGACCCCTGTGAAGCGTTTGCGGGGGGGGGGGGGAATTCCCCTTAGAATAAAAGAGTTACAGTACCAACATGAGCATGTATACTTCCTGATTGAGATTTTATGTAATTGGAAGATTTGTTTTAGAAACCACTGTGGTCTTTTTGTACCAAAACACTTTTATTGTGCCAAATTACATTATTTCACATAATTAAACTTAATAAAAAAATAAATACCGGTATGCTTTCTTTCAGCAGCAGCGGCACTTGAAAATAAATAAATAAGTAAAAAAAAAATTGGTTCCATAAAAGTTCCAACAGTAGTAAAGGTTTGTAATATTACATTACAACATTGTATCAGAAAGTTTTGCAGGTTCAAGTGAATTAACAGTAATTTCAACAGTAACAAGAAACATTTCCACAGACAGAAAATAATAGTTAATGGTTTCGTTGGGCCCTCATTTGCTCCAGCTCGGTCTCAATTGCTGCCACTGTAGGGGGGTACAAACAGAATGCAAGGATCAGGTAATACTCTGAACCCCCCCCCCCTTATTAGAATGGGATTATAAGCTCAATGCTCCCGCCCCTTCATCCTCCACTTAACTAGGGGGTTGTGAGGTTCTTGAGGATCATTCTAAAGCGCTCAGTCCCGGAAACATATTGCCAAGAAAAGGACATTATAGTATGTGGTTGAACAACAGAAACCGTGTCCTGAGTCCACAGTTACCAGGCTTTTTTGTTGAAATGGTTGGTATATCGTAAGAACAGCAGCTAATGCTTTTTCTTGGAAGGGTGGGGATTCCAATACCCACCTCTTTGAGCTAGGTCCTGAACAACCGCTATTTTCGCCTTAAGCTCCTGGTGACGAACCCCTAGCTGCATTATGTCTTCTCCAGGTGCTACGTCTGCATGAACAGAGGAATATTGTTAATGTATAAAGTTATAGAAAAGTAATAATAAGCAGTACTACGTGTTGATGTTTGAGCCTGGGCCACCAGAACCAAAACGGTACACATACCAGGACATCCTTGTTCTCCAGGGACATTGAAAGTACACATAAGGATAGTTAGGTCCAAACACCCATCCATCAATCTGTGTACCCATCCACCCATCCTTCCTGACTTCCTCCTCTCATTCTTCCCTTCCTTTCTTCTTACTTCCAACTGTCCTTTGCTCCCTCATTCATTCCTTCATTCCCTCCTTCCATTCTTCCTTCCTAACATCAGTCCTACATTTCTTCCCTCATACCTTCCAAGTTTCCTTCCTTCCTTTAGTTTAGTCACTCCCTCCTTTCTTCCTTTCTTCAATCCTTCCTTCCTCAGCTGAAGTACTCCTACATTCCTTCCTTCCTCTCTTTGTTACCTCCTTACATGCTACCTTGCTTCCTTCCTACCTTCCCTCCTTTCTTACTTCTTTCCTTCCTTTCTTCCTGTTTTGTTTCCTTTCTTTCTATCTTCCTTCTTTCGTTGACTATTTTCTTCATTACAGTCTCTATTCTTTCCAAAACCTTCCCTACTATCTTCATTGCTGAAGTCCTTCCTTCCTTCCTTCCTTCCTTCCTTCAATACTTTCGTCATACCTTCTCTCAGTCCTTTGTTCCCTCCCTCTTTCATTCCTTCAATGTTTCCTTTTGTTCCTATTGCATTACTTACTTACTTACTTACCTTCCTCTTATATCTCATTTTTCCACCAAAAGGTTGTTTAAAGTTAACACTTAACCTCATTAGGCATCTTTTCAAATCTATACATTAGATGCATCCATATAAACCAGTCGATTTTTGATGGCAGCTTTCCTAGATATCATGGCCATATTTTGACCGGATTATTACCAAAACAATGTGCAAAGAGCATGATGAACTGACCACTGCAGGTCAACTTTTAGGTAGAATGAGGGCAGCTCAACTCAATATAAGAAATGCCCAGGAATACTTTACATCTACTAAAAGTTAATTCATGGATTGCGGTAGGATACATCAGATTATGCTAGTGCAGGTTGCTTTTTTGTTAATACGTGGAACTCACTGCAAAAGGAATACCTGTTAGAATTTTATACTGCTAAAGCTTTCCCCACCGCTTACATCAATAGTGTTTTTTTGATTCTAAAAACTGCTGCTTCAGAGGCGGATGGATATTCAATGAACCAACACTTTTCCTTTTTTTCACAAGCACAGAGCACTCAGCTCCCATCGTATAAAGGTAACGAGCTTCAGCATATTTGGTCAAGAGCTTCAACATACCCTGCTCCTCCTCTTCCTGTCCCTCCTCCTCTTCTCCATTGTCCCTTTCCTGTAGGGGGGCCGCGATCGGGAGAGGCGCATTCGCACCAGGCACAACCCTTATTCTTGCCATGTGCCAAAGACCCACATCTTGGGCCGGACCTGCGGCTGATATAAAAGCAGTGAATGGTGAAAACATGAGGAATTGGAAAAAAGAGAATATTCTCAAACTGTACTACTGCATGGTGGGCGGCATAGTACACTACTTGTTCGTGAGAAGACATATAGAATTTGGTAGTTGGATTCAATTATGTTCCCAGATATTGGACCTGGATATTTTAAGAGTAATCTGTTTCACACAATTTACTTTAATTTTATAAGTAGCAAAATAGATCCACAAACACATGTCATCCGATTATTGCTCCACACTGCAACACTACAAACTTGTTATTTGTTGGATTTCAGTTAGAATAAATCATGGTTGATTGGAGTCTTACTCATTTTATACTTTGAAGTGCTGCAGAGAAATTATCCTCTGTCATTTTCAAGATTTCTCACTGTCTATCACTAACCACAACTTAAATCCCTTAACAAGGCTTTATAAATCATCAAAGTCCTGCACTGCAGAGCACTTAATTTGTGACCCTTACCTCCCAAAAGAAACCTTTTTGGCCATTCTAATGGTCTATTACTGCAAATCTTCAGCAAAATCATACTAAAAATCTGAATTTCCAAATCTGTTGGTTGTAGGTGCTTTTACTGATTTTTATTTTCAAACAGTAATTGAGTGAGCCATCCAGTTCGTGGGGCTTCATCGAATTACTACAGAACTCAAATGTACCCTAATCTGGAATCTATGGTTTTTGGAAAAATGCTTGTTGGCGCACCTAATGGCGTGCTTGGTGTTTTCAGTAAGTGGTTACTTGAAGTTTAACATGGGGTCTTTAGCAATAATTCGAGTACAGTCAGGATTTCAAAAGTAAAAAAGGAGTACTCTAACAAAATGGGATATTGGTCCTTATAGGGGTCTTTATGCACCTGCACTTCCTGATGAAGTTGGTGTTGAAAATATGTTTTTTCTAAGTCAGTGCAGTCAACTATAAGAAGTCATATTTTCAACAATTATGGCTTTCATTTG
This sequence comes from Phrynocephalus versicolor, assembly GCA_023846285.1. Lineage (NCBI taxonomy): Eukaryota > Metazoa > Chordata > Lepidosauria > Squamata > Agamidae > Phrynocephalus > Phrynocephalus versicolor. The sequence continues at coordinate 16,622,301 of JAHTLZ010000274.1, read as the reverse complement.
CTTTTTATGGTATTTCTCTCCTTGCATTGACTGGTATAGATACATTAATTTTTTTTAAAAAAAAACCCAGTTTACTTCAGTGATTATAATCGAGAAGTCAGGGTTTGGTGCCTCGCCATGTCTTTCAGTGTATTTTTTAACTGAGGAAGCTGGTCATTCAATATAAATTCCTAGAAGAACTGCTTTTCCTCAGTGTTTTCTGAAATACAATCATTTTCCAAAGGAAAGACTTCGGGTTATGCATTCAATTGTTTACTCTTATTTCTTCAAACAAAGGATCGTGTTGCATCTAATGCCCTCCCTCAGTGTTTCCAGGGCGTGGTCAAGGGATGGATTCAATGGGGACAAAGGGGAATCAGTGTTAAATACAAACAAAAGAAGGAGATACCTGCGGGAAATGCATGCCCGGGGTGGGGCCTGTTTGCTTGTCTCCAAAGAATCTTCAGTTCAGCCCAGAAAGGTGATTGGTTCTGCGGTGCTGGATTAGCCCCAAAGTTCAACAGGGCCGAGTTGAACTGCTGGCACAGGAGTTTAAATTTGCTTCTGCATTGCTGGCTGACCCTGTTGTATCCGAGCAAAGATAATTCTTCTGCAGCTCTAACGAACGCGTGCTCGTTCCGACGTGCGCCCGCAATGAACAGCAAGGGCCCAAAGTTATTTTCTATCAGAATTATAAGCATGGATCTGATCTCATGCGCCGACCAGAATCTCCCAATGTTCTGCGCCATATCCTTAAGACTAATGGTCTCCAAAACTTTTTTTAAAATGTACACCTAAGAAAAAGCCCTGCCTGCTTGCTCTGCAGCTCTAAAGTGAAGAACAAGTGCAGTGCAGTTCCCCTGGAAGAGGTTAATTGCCTGTCCAATCAGAGAGCAGGGTCAGTAATGGAGGAGGCAGGTGGCCAGACACCTCGTCTCTGTTTACTTGAAACTCCAGGGTCCAGCTAAAACTTTACAGAGCTGCAGTAGAAATGTTTCATTTTCAGATTTCCTAAGGAATGTGAAGGTCCTATTCTCAAAGAAAGAGCTACACTAAGTCAAGGATTTTAGAGCACAGCATTTTACCAGCCTGATAAGGTGTGTGCACTATAGTAACAGAACCTGGTTTCTATATTTCAGTCAGATTTTTTTATTCTCCAAATTCAATGCAACGCAATAGAAAATTAGGTCGCAAGCCTAGAGGGGCACCAAATATGAGTAGCTGAGAAGAAAGAACTGATGTTTACAGCTTGGTGTTAATTGCTTTACTACCTCCCCTCAAGGAAGGATGGGTCTGCTTGATAAGATCAGAAACTCCCTTGCTGTTGTTCAGTGGTGTGGAGGTCAGAAGTTCATTTGCAGAACAAGAGGGGACATTATCTGGCCTGTAGAGCTAAAGGGAGGGAGAGGACCCTTTATTTCTGCATTTCAATAAAAACAAAAGACTCTGGACAGAATGTTTTATAGCATGTTGATAGCAGACTTTGGCTCAGTGCGTCAACAAAGAATTTTTTAAGGAGGTTGTCCAAAAAATTCCGCAATGGAAAATCGAGGCATCGCCCTCCGCCTGTCAGAAGTTAGCAGCGCGAAATTCAAAATGTCATGCCGCCAGCAGCCTGCTCTTGCAGAACATTGTTTGATGAAGCTTTACCCAGGCATGGGTTTGCAGGGGAGGGGAAGTGATAATACCTGGAAGGGTTGTTAAAACCGCATAATTACACAAGAGTTGAGGATCTCCGGAAATCAACAAGAGTCAGCGTTCCTTACTCGGAAGTTCCTTCAAAGAACATTGCCCCTGTGCTCGTGCAGAGTGCAGTGCAAGGAGGGGCCTGCACTGACGCATAGGTCCTTTGTACCTGCAGCTATTCAAGGTTCCCTGCGCGGGAGTAGTGGTAGGGGAAGGTGCAGTTTATATTTTCTCCTATCGTAAAGCAAGGGTTGGCATTGCGCAGTAGTACATGGGAGTACCGGTCCACTAATAAGTAAAATTGCTCAGTCCTGCAACCCCTGCTCATCTATTCTTTAGGACCTTGTCTCTGCGCACGTACGTAGTGCATTGCTTGAGGGAGAGCAGTCTGATGCACTGGGCAAAATTACATGCAGCTGGTACGGTAATCCAAACGGTCCCTTTGGCAGTTCCTGATAAGGGAGGTGGTTCAAAAACCAGTGCAGTAGATTGCATCGCCAAACTTTTTGCTATTAAGGCCAGATATCAATTCCCCATACTGAACATTTTAGCTGCCTCTTAGCCTTGCTGAGGCCTTACCACCGGCCAACAAACACCAGACTGAGCTCCAGGAAGCAGCCCCCTCGTTTTCATCTGCCGGCAGCATCTGTCTTTAACCGGTGAGAGGAGTTGGAGACAGCCAGCCAGCCGGGCCTTGGAGGGGAGTGGCTACAGGGGAGGGACTTGGTCTCCCAGCTATTTTAGCTGCCTCTTAGCCTTGCTGAGGCCTTAGCACCGGCTGAGGCCTTACCATCTTCAGAAAAGATGGCGGGCGGCAGCAACTCCCTTTCGTCTTCGCTCTTGCATCCGAGCGTTTTTTCGTTTTTTGGGACCTTGCTGCCTGAATTTTTGTTTTCCTTTTAAATTTTGTTCCGCCGGAGATGTTTGGAGAGGTTAGTCGGGGGGTTATGGGGGTTTTAAGGGGGTTATAAGGGGGCTCAGTATCTTACCATCTGGGTAGACGGACCGTTGTTGTCCGGCTTACCTTGCTGGGCGTCCCCCCCTTCCCTTTTCCTTTTCCTTTATTTCTTTCTTTTATCCACCCCTCCTCCTTTTCCCCACTTATTTACGTGGGGTTCCCTGTCCTTTGAGGGGCTTGAGGGGTCTTCCCCGTGGCTCGGGGTGGACTCACCGGTGGTGCGGGTCGCCCTCCCGACGGTCCTGAGGGCTCGGGAATGGCCGGCTCGGCTGACTCCCGTCCGCCCTGGACCCGGAGTGGGGAGTTCGGCGGCTTTCGATCCCGCCTCCCCTTCATTTGCGGCGGGTCTTTCCATCTGCCGCCTTGGGTTCGGGCAGCAACTCGGCTGCCGGTGACTGCCTGGACGCCGCTTTGCGGGGGATCGACATGGCGGCACTCAGTGTTTTTCCCGGCCGCCTCCTGGACTTGGAAAGGAGACTGCTGGCGGCTTCCCACCCCGCCTTCCTCTCGCTTGCGGCGGGTTCTCCATTGTCCGCCTCGGTCTCGGGTAGCAATCCGGCTGCCGGTGACTGCCTGGGCGCCGCTCTGCTGGGAGCCGACACGGCGGCGCCTGGCGTTTTCTTCCAGCTGCCACCCGGACCTCGAGAGGAGATCTTTGGCGGCTTCCCACCCCGCCTCCCTCTCGTTTGCGGCGAGTTCTGTGCCTGCCTTGGTCTCGGGCAGCAATCCGGCTGCTGGTGATTGCCCGGGCCGTTTTGTTGGGAACCGACATGGCGGCGCTTGGCTTTCCCCTCGACCACCACCCGTCCGACTCGGACCTGGACCCGGAGTGGGGAGCTCTGGTGGTTCTCCATCCCGCCTTCTCCTCGTAGTGGCGGGTTTTCCGTCTGCCGCCTTGGATTCGGGCAGCAACTCGGCTGCTGGCGATTGCCTGGGCGCCGTCTTGCTGGGAGCCGATATGGCGGCGCTCAGTGCCCTCTCCAGCCGCCACCTGTGTGCTCCGGACCTGGAGCGGGGAGCGTTGCCGGCCTCCCATCTTGCGGCAGGCCAGCCGCGCTCTGTCTCGGGCGCCAGTGTGCCGCCGTTGACCATATTTATGGGCGGCGGGCCGGTCTTGCTGTGCTGCCCCCGGATCCATCGGGGGTGGCAGCCTGGTCCTGTGGATCGGCTGCCGGATACCAACTCGGGCGGCAGGCCGGCCGCCGGCGAGCAGCCGATCTGTCGCCGTCGTCCATCGATTGGCGACGCTTCACCCGTTGGCTCCCCCTATCGATCACCAGCTTCGGGGGTAAGGAAGGACGGTCTGATAGACTATCTGGGCATGGCCTTCGGTGCACCTTTGCGGGCGGAATTTCAGCCGTCGGGGTGCCATTGTTGTTTACCATCTGGGGTGGTGGATCGACGGGGTGCAACCTTCGGAGACCATCTGAGATGGCAGGCCGGCTGCCAGTGTACTGCTGCCTTTGTCACCTGGGCGGCGGGCCATGCTGCGGGCTGTTGGGTGTCCCCTCTTTCCCCCTCTTTTCCCCTCCTTAGTCCTTTATGGTGTCCTTAGCCCTTTCCTCCATCCTCCCTATCTAGCCTCTCCCACGATTCCATCTTCCCTCTGGCGGTTATATCTTTTATGGTTATTTATTATTTATTGTTGTTTGCTTACTTATTACTTATTATTGTATCTGCTGTATTTTGGGTGTTCTTATTGTAGGAGTGTTTTAGTTGTTGATTTTATATTGTAACTTAGATTTGTGTATTTCTGTTAGGTTTTTTTTTTTAAGGGGCCACCATGTCCGCAGGGACTCATATACCAACTGTGTCGGGCTGTGGGCGGTACGCTTGTAGCCGTGGGGTTAGTCGGTTGAGAAGAACACGGGTCAGGCAACTTGTGCCTGTCCCTCGTTCTGACCCCCCGGCTCCCTGTCACGTGTCCAGGAGTCACTCCCCCAGCGCCCCCGGCCTTTCCTGTCTCCTGTTGAATGCCAGGTCAGTCCACAATAAGATCCCCGTCATATATGATGCCATTTTTGACGGGCGGGCTGACCTGGCCTTCATTACCGAGACCTGGGTGGGTGATGATGGGGGGGCCTCGCTCTCCCAGCTTTGCCTGCCTGGGTATCTGGTTCAGGGGGTGGGAAGGTTGGGGGGACAGAGGGGAGGGGGGGTCGCCATCGTCCATCGGGATTCTTTACATGTTAGCAGGACCTCGACATTGGTTAGCCAGGATTTAGAATGCCTTCACTTGTCAGTGGGGCAGCAGGACAGATTTGGCATTGTGCTGGGCTACCGTGCTCCCCGCAACCCAGCTCAATCCCTACCAGAGCTCGCGGAGTTCATCACGGCTGCACTTTTGAGGTCCCCGCACCTTTTGGTGGCGGGTGACTTCAATGTGCATGTTGGCGGTGGACTTTCTGGTGCAGCTCTGGAATTCATGGAAACCATGGCTTCCATGGGTCTGTCCCAGCATGTTGTATGTCCCACCCACAGGTCAGGCCATACCCTGGATCTGGTGTTTTCCTCCATGTCGGGGACTTCGAGTCTGGAGGTGGGGGATTTTATCTCCTTACCTGTGTCATGGTCGGACCACCACCTGCTTTCTTTTTCCCTGGCGATCGCGGCCCCCCCTCGCGGGGACCAGCGGCCTCCTGTCTTGGCCCGCCCCCGTAGACTGATGGACCCCCAGCAGTTCCAGGAGGTCTTCGGGGAGCTTTCTGGTGGACTGACTGGCGCTCCGGCCGAGGTTGTGGCCAACCACTGGTTTGAAACAGCTGCCAACACCATAGACCGGATCGCCCCTAAGCGCCTTCTCCGGTGCCGAGCCCGGCGCTCACTGTGGTTCACGGGGGAGCTCCGGGCAATGAAGCAGGTGAGGAGAAGGTTAGAGCGCAGCTGGAGAAAAACCCGGACGGCAAGTAGTAAGGCTGCTGTTGACTCCCAGACTAGTCGCTATTCCAACGCGATCACGGAAGCCAAGTCATCATTTTTCTCCGTGAGAATTGGTGAGGCCTCTAACCGCCAGGCGGAGCTCTTCCGGGTGGTTCGGGACCTCACCAATCCTAGTCTGGCTAGGCCTCCTCCTACTGATTTCAGTAGTGAGAATTTTGCAGCCTTTTTTAGATCTAAGATTGAGGCCATCCGTGCCGGCTTTGACTCCGGTTGCGGTAGCACTGCCCCGGCATCCCCAGTTGCTGGTCCGCCTTCGTCGCCTCGGTTGGAGGAGCTTGGGCCTGTTTCTGCTGTCGAGGCCTCCAGGGCTATGGCGCACTGCCGGCCGGCGTCCACTCCTTTCGACCCTTGCCCCTCCTGGCTTATTAAAGCTGCCAGCGGGACCATGGCTGAATGGGCTTCTGCCATCGCCACCGCCTCTTTCAGCGAGGGGTTTTTTCCCTCTCGTTTGAAGAAGACGGTGGTTAAGCCCATTCTCAAGAAGCCGGGCCTTGCGGCGGACGATTTAGGCAACTATCGTCCGATCGCTAACGTCCCGTTTATGGGCAAGGTCATCGAGAGGGTGGCGGCGGTCTGGCTGCAGTCATACCTTGAGGATCGGCAGTGCTTCGATCCATGCCAGTCAGGGTTCAGGCCCCGTCGGGGGACCGAAACAGCTTTGGTCGCCCTGCAAGATTACCTGCTCTGGGCGGCCGACAGGGGTTGCTCTACCCTGTTGGTCCTCCTGGATCTGTCAGCGGCCTTTGATACCGTCGACCACGGTATCTTACTGGATCGGTTCTCTGAGGTTGGAATCGGGGGCACTGCTCGCAGTTGGCTCCGATCCTTCCTGGAGGGCCGTCCCCAGTATGTTCAGCATGGGGGGGGAGCTGTTGGCCCCGTGGGTTCTCCCTTGTGGGGTCCCGCAGGGGTCGTCGCTCTCGCCGTTGCTGTTTAAGATCTATGTAAGGCCATTGGCTGGGGTCATTAGGAGTTTTGGAGTGTGCAGTCATCAGTACGCTGATGACACGCAGCTCTATCTCTCCTTTTCCACCTCTGCAGTGGAAGCTGTGAGGATCCTCGATGGGTGCCTGGATGCCGCGCTGACTTGGACCGGGGCGAACAGGCTTAAGCTCAACCCCGAGAAGACGGAGGTCATGTTCTTTGGGGGCTCACCGTCTGGGTACGGTGGCCCTTTTCCCTCTCTGGGGGGAGTTTCCCTCCAGCCTGTGGAAAGGGCGCGGAATCTGGGCATGGTCCTGGACCCGGCGCTGACCATGGAGGCCCAGGTGGCTTCGGTTACCAGGGCCGCGTATTACCATCTTCGCCAGATCGCCCAGATCCGCCCGTACCTGGACGGTGACTCTCTGAGAACAGTGGTCCAGGTGCTGGTGATCTCGAGGCTGGACTACTGCAACGCCCTCTACATGGGGTTGCCCTTGACTCTTCTCCGGCGTCTGCAGCGGATGCAGAATGCGGCGGCCAGGCTGGTGGCTGGTGTGCGTCATTACGACCACATCACCCCAGTCCTGGCCCGCTTGCACTGGCTGCCCGTTGCGGCCCGGATTAGATTCAAGGTCTTGGTTTTAGTTTATAAAACCCTCCATGGCTTGGGACCGGACTACCTGACAGAGCGTATCGCTCAGCGATCCACCTCGGCCCGACCTGTTTGGCAGGTGCGAGCGCACTCGCTGCGGGTTGCCACCCCTCGAGAAGCCCGGAAGTCGGTCACCCGGAACCGGGCTTTCTCAGTGGCAGCCCCCTCCTTATGGAATTCCATCCCTAGCGAAGTGCGCTCTGCAGAGTCCCTGCTGGCCTTTCGAAAAGCTGTAAAAACTTATTTATTTCGAGAGGCCTTTGGCGAGCCCTGAAATTCTTTTTTTTTTTCTTCTGTTAGGTCCCGCCATCTCTAATGCCCAAGCAACCATGTTAAGTGTTTTATGTTTATGTGTGTGCTTGGTTGATAGCTATTACGCTGCCGGGTTTTTTGGATGCACCGGGTTTTTAATTGTTTAGTTATTTTGTTGTACATTTCATAATTATTGTTTGTGTTTATTGGCGCTTGCTCGCCCGTGTAAGCCGCTTAGAGTTTCGTACGAAAGATAAGCGGGGTATAAATACAATAATAAATAAATAAATAAATAGAACACTGTGCGCGTTCAGAGTGCTGAGTAAACTAAACAGTCTTCTGCGTATTGAAATAGTGGGAAAGGTAGTTATTGTGCGCCCTAAAAAATTGCAGTTATGGATGCAGTGTGGTCTGTCTCATGGGCGGTGTTATGCACGTGCAAAGTTGCGGTAGTTGGATGGAGAAAATAGCATAGCTCAGACCTTCACCCCGGTAAGCAGCTGTCAGATAGGGATCATTGGACAGTGTCCCCAATTTGTCCCCACGAATTCTCCGATGCCTCTTGCGCCTCCCGGCTTTACCAGGAGGGGGTCTTTTGTAGAGCTAATTGCTCTTTATGAGCAACTCCAGAGCAGGACCAGCGACTGCACGGTGCCTTGGGGAAATACAGGGTGTCAGTTGCTACTTGGAAAATCAATTTTAGGATGCAGTGATTGTGGAAGAGAAGGGATAGGAATGACTGAGACCGGTTCAGTCTCAAAAACCGGTTACAGGAAGAACAGCCAGGACTTGGTCGCTGGATGTTCTTCCTTCCAGCCATCTTTTCGATGGGCCCCTTCTGGTTCTTACTTTGCAAATGAACTCTGAGGGTTCCTAGTTCCCCTCAATGGGAGTTGTAGTATAGGGTACAAATGTGCACTTGGGTTTCCGTAGTGGGGTGGTACCACTACGGTTTAGGGATGCATCACTCGTCTGTCGACGCCCATGGCTCTTTGGACAATGTCCCAAATTTATTCAACCGAATTCTCCGATGCCCCTTTTGCCTCCCGGCTTTACAAGGAGCGGGTCTTTTGTAAACCTAACAGTTCTTGATGAGCAATTCCAGAACAGGACCAGCAACCGCACGAAGCCTTGGGGAAAAACAGGGTGTCAGTTGCTACTAGGAAAATCAATGTTAAGACGCAGTGATTGTGGAAGAGAGGGGATAGGAATGACTGAGCCCGATGCAGTCTCAAAGAACTGGTTCCTTCCAGAACAGCCAGGACTTTGTCGCTGGATGTTCTCCCTTCCAGCCATCTTTTCGATGAGTCCCTTCTGGTCCGTTCTTTGCAAATGAACTGTGAGGAGTACTAGTTTCCCTCAATGGGAGTTGTAGTATAGGCAACGAATGTGCAGTTTGGTTTTGTTGGTGGGGTGGTACCACCACTTTTTAGAAACGAATCACTCGTCAAGACAGTTCTCATCCTTCTTTAAATGGCAGCGCTATTCCCTGTGGGAGGGAAATGTTGATGCACCCCCCACACACACACCAGAGCGGAGAAGAGGGTGATGCCGAAAGGAGGTGGTCTTGCAGCTGCCAGATAAGGAACCTGAAGTAAATGATGAAGGCTTCTATATTATGCACCCTCCTTATCGTAACAGAAGATAGATTGATGGTTTATTCTTTCCCCCATGGCTATTTGGACAATGTCCCAAATTTATTCAACCGAATTCTCCAATGCCCATTTCGCCTCCCGGCTTTACAAGGAGCGGTTTTTTTGTAAACCTAACAGTTCTTGATGAGCAGTTCCAGAACAGGACCAGCGACCGCACGGTGCCTTGGGGAAAAACAGGGTGTCTGTTGCTACTAGGAAAATCAATTTTAGGACGCAGTGATTATGGAAGAGAGGGGATAGGAATGACTCAGCCCGGTGAAGTCTGAAAGAACTGCTTCCTTCCAGAACAGCCAGGACTTGGTCGCTCAATGTTCTTCCTTCCAGCCATCTTTTCGATGGGTCCCTTCTGAATCTTTCTTTGCAAATGAACTCTGAGGATTCCTAGTTCCCCTCAATGAGAGTTGTAGTGTAGGGTATGAATGCTCACTTGCGTTTCTTTGCTGGGGAGGTAACACTAAGGTTTAGGAATGCAGCGCTCGTCCGTCGATGCCGAGAATGAAGTTCCACCCATTCGGGGTTCGATTCAAGCCAATTCTCATCATTATTTAAATGCCAGCACTCCTCCCTGGGGTAGGGAAATGCTTATGCACCCCCCCCACACACACAGCAGATAGATTGATGGTTTATTCTTTCCCCCATGGATCTTTGGACAATGTCCCAAATTTATGCAACCAAATTCCCCGATGCCCCTTTCACCTCCTGGCTTTACAAGGAGCAGGTCTTCTGTAAACCTAACAGCTCTTGACGGGGAATTGCAGAACAGAACCAGTGACTGCACGGCGCCTTGCGGAAAAGCGGGGTGTCTGTTGCTACTAGGAAAATCAATTTTAGGACGCACTGATTGTGGAAGAGAGGAAGAGAGGGGATAGGATGCACCCCCCACACACACACACCAGAGCGGAGAAGAGGGTGATGCCAAAATGAGGAGGTCTTGCAGCTGTCAGATTGGGTACCAAAAGTAAATGTTGACAGCTTGTACATTATGAGAACTACATTTGTTTTCACCGGACACGGAATAAAAGTGAGTTACAACTTCTGGTTTGTAAAACCAGAAATGGTATAGTGAGATTTTACGTGCAGGACCAGAAAGGCGTGCCCAGGAGTGCTGAGGCCCCCCCCCCAAAAAAAACCCTTAAGGTATAGGAATGTATGGTGAATGGTGAGTCTTAAAATGTGGAGTGGAATTCTGAGGTAAAAGAACGGGGAAAAAGAAGGAAGCACCGTCATCGGGGGGTGGAAACAGAGAACAAGGAAGGAACGCAGTACGACAACGCCAAGCACCGCCACCATATGGCAGAACTGGAAGGCGACACCTTTTTGGGGTGCCATGGGGGCCAGGTGGGGCGACACCTGGTGGGAAGGAACTGCAGCCAATCGGGGCAACTGTTTTGGAACAGTTTTGAAAGGGAAACCTGTGGAAATGTGCTGAAACCGTGGGAACAGAAAATCGAAACATCGACACATCGACTTTTCTGCCGATCAGAAGACGGCAGGCATGGAGGGAGGTAGAAACGGCAGCAATAATTTCAGCACACAAATATATGGAACCTCACGTACCGGCAATTCGGATCAAAAAGCGGATTGAGCAGATTCCTGTGGTCAAGGAAGGGAATCAGTCAACCCGCTTGGACCGCGGTTCAGGGGGCGTGGTCGGGGCAACCTCGACTTGAGTTCACCGGGACGTGAAGTTTCATCTAAGGCTAACTGGTCCGCAGTGTGGCGGCACTGAGTTCAGAGAGGTCCGTGAAGTAACCGCCTTAGACGTAATTTAAGTTTGAGAACGGGGAATTGAGGGGCATCATACAGCATTAGAAGGCAACATTAAAGCTACAAGAGAATGAGCAGTTAAAGAGAAGAGTAAAAATTCCATGTAATTATGTACGATAGACCATCTGAGGGATGGAAACTAACATTGAAAACATGTCAGTGCAATCACACAAGGGGAGATACAAACACAAAGTTATAAGTGGTTATAAACACAAAGTAGTTATATGACTCCACCTTCATGCTCCCCCCTCTCTCTGTCTTTCTTTCTTTCTGTCTGTCTCTCTGGCATCAGGTTTCCCCCCCCCCTTGTCATTGGTCCTTCTCTTTCCTCTTGTTCAGCTGTTCACAGTTTTGCAAACTCCTCTGAGGTCCATATTTCCAACACCATACTAGTTATTCTCCCAATCATGGAGTGTTACTTTTTTTTTAGTCTGGCAAGTTGCCACTATTGCTCTAACCATTCTGTTAACAATAGCTGCCCATTCACAGTCCACAAAATCAATGGAGATGGTCATATAACTCTGTCTAAGACAGGGCTGAAGAGCTGAAGAACCTGTGTGCAGTAATGCAATACTGTACCTATTGTATATGGGTATGTGTTGATTTATATTATGAGTAAGTGGAGTTTGACTGGCAGTGGAAAGTTTGAGCTTGCCAGGAGAGTCTGTTAATACCATTGGGGTGGGTAGGTTACGGGACAGAGATGGAATAGTGTTCTAATGGCTGGGTGTAGATATGTGTGTATGCAAGAAAGAAAGCTCTTCAGTTCAGATTTTGGTTTGAGTTTAGCTCAGATGGAGTTTGAGTTGTAGACAGAACAAATTAGGAAGCTACTAGAGTGAAGTCAGAGTCTAGGGGCTTGGTCACACTCCTGATTTACATAGATTCCAAGCCCGACTTTTTTTTACACTAATGTGAAATTTTTCTCTTTCGCTGCTACCAATTAGCTTCTTAAGCAAATTAATGCTTTCAGACTGATTTTAAATTGAATAAAGATAAAAGAAGAGTATTTCTTACAAAGCAGAAACAAACTCATAAAGGATAACATGTTTAGGTACAAACAAAAGGAATAATATAACACACACCAAGTTAGGTTACAGATAAGGCTGATCAGTTGCACACCCTGTTCTTAAGTTTACAGACACTCAACACCTAGTTTTCCTCACAGAAGTTCTAAAATCCTATCACTTCTCACTCTAGTCTTTAACTGTCTCTCACTCAGACCCTATCTGACTCTCTCTCTCAGATTCTATCAGTCTCTATCAGTCTTAAATCCCCTCAGGCTCTCTCCCCTAAACTCTCTCATTGGTCCACAAACCAACAATATACATAGACACATCTAATAAATTACTCAACACAAAGGTGATTTCAGAAAACTGTGTCCCTGCTTTCTGAAATCTACATTGACAAGCAAGTTTACAGACCATGTTTTTAATGTTGTGTAGTAGAGATGGCTGTTTCGTTTCAGAAGGGGTCCAGTTCTGAAACAAAACATGGCAGCACAGCTGCCATTCAGAACAAAATCAACCAATCTCTTACCTTGTTTTGGGTCACATGGGGCTAAACGAGGAAGCAGCCTCAGACGCATCATCTTTCACTCTCCCTGGCACTGGCCAATCAGGAGGTGTGTAGGGACATGCATCATCTGGCCTCCCTGTCTGATTGGCCAGCACCAGGGAGAGTGAAAGATGACACGTCCGAGGCTGCTTCCTCATTGGAGTTTAGCCCCACGTGACCCAAAACAAACAAAGAGACTGGTTGATTTCATTCTGGAAGGTGAGTCCCGGTACCAAACGGCAGCTGTGCTGCCATTTTTTGTTTTGGAATCAGACCCCTTCCAAAATGAAACACGCATCTCTACTGTGTAGTATTTCTTTGGTTTTCAGATACCCTTTGGAATGCTGAAATCTCTCTCTCTCTCTCTCTCTCTCTCTCTCTCTCTCTCTCTCTCTCTCTCTCTCTAATTAAATGGCATGTCCGACTCTAGGGGTGGTTCTCATCTCCGTATTTAAGCTGAAGAGTCAGTGTTGTGCAAGTCCATGGCCCCGTGGCCAGAATGGCTGCATGGAAACACTGTTTTGCCTTCCTGCTTTTTACAGCGGTACCTATTTATCTACTTGCATTTTACATGCCTTCAAACTGCTAGGTTGGCAGGAGCTGGGGTTAACAGCAGGAGCTCACTCTGCTGCATGGCATCTGGGATTTGAACCGCCAAGCTGCCGACTTTGTAGCTGACTGTTTCAACACCTTAGTCCACAGAGCCAGTATTGCAGTGCTAAAGTTAAATTGTAAAAATACAATATTTTGGACATACAGCAGTGTCCCTTCCATTCAAAATCTGCAAGCAACCATAAAGACAGTATTTAATATGACAAGGGGTGTCATATTTCCCAAAGCAATTAATAAAGAAACAATTTAGGAATCAAGGCATTTTTTATATATTAAAAAGTCCCTGCTGGCCAGTTCAAACAACCACCACTACTACAATTCATTTTGCAGCTCCAGAAACTCAGTTTTGCCCATATGTTGTGTTGCTGGGAATTTATGAATCAATTTAAATACCACCAAACTGGATTCAACTGTGCTTCAGTGTGAATGAGTCTTAAAAGAGAATGGGAGCAGTGAAGATAAATAATGAGAACTGTGAAGCAGCTTGTTAAGAGCTGAGCCGTTGAAAAGAGCTGAGATGTTTTGTTTCTGTGAAGAATCTGTGATTTCTACTGTATTGTTGGAATTTGAGTAAAACCAAATATAGTATATAAAGAAATAAACGTACATGAAAGAGAAAAGTATACTTCAGTTATTTGCTTAGAACTTAACAGCTTGTAATGCTGAATCTTCTTATTCTTTTATCTTTTAAAATAAGTTCCTTTTTGGTTTATAAATCTTGTTTCTTATTTTCTTTCTCCTTCCTTCCTTCCTTCCTTCCGTCTGTCCTTCCTTCCTTCCTTGTACTATTATGTTGGCTTTATCCCGGTGAAGATCATTAAAATAGGATACGTGAACCATTAAAAACTTATTAAACATGAAACATTAAAATCATAGAAAGAAATTAAAATGCACAAAACATTTTAAAACACATTGAAAAGGATATAATGGTAGCAAGCACAGGACATCTATGATAAATTAAATATTAAAAGTCTGTCTGAAGAAAAATGTTTTTAATTGCCACCAAAAGGAGAGGAGAAAATGGCACCCTAAATACTATGGCACATACAGGTACAGTATATTCCTGGCCCACACTGAGACACACAGTCAAAAGTGCTCCACCTAAATAAGATAGGCTCTATGTGTTTCCTTAAAAGTGCTCTTACTTTTTTGACAGAAGAGGGCAGTGTAAATCCAACCCTTCATGGTTGCAATGCTGAAGCAGCCGTGGAAAGGGAAGACTGCCTGTTTCCTGCTTTCGGCAAAAAGGATATTCCACAGGAAGGATTCTCTTTTATAAGTAAAATTTCAAACTTGGTGAAAGCGCTTGGGGATGCAAATGCTACAGCTTGCATACTGTGGCCATGTAATGCAGAATGACCGTAAATGAAACACACTATTCCCTCACGACCGAAAGGTACAGACCATCAAAACAGCCACTTCCATTTTCTGTTTTATGGCGATCGTTACAAGGCATTATCTCCCATACTACAGTATTATCAAATCTTGTTTCCAATCAGTTACTTCAAATACAGTTGCTGAACTACTGCACCCTGAACGTGAGATTAAATAGGTGTTAAAATGGAATTAAAACTTCTATCATAGAAATTGCTATAATAAAGACATGGAGATGCATATACAACCACTATGACAGCAATAGTGACGTTCAACTGTAGATATTAGACGACAATAGTGACGTTCAACTGTAGATATTAGAGATAGAAAATACTATAAAAGCAGTTCCCCAATTGGTATAGAGTAATAAAAATAGAGTAATAAGATAATCACATCAGGCCCACAGTTTAAGTGCCCTGTCTTTCCTTGATGATTGTTGAAGAGTGGGATGCCGAGGCACGAACCCACCCTTGTTGACTTGGAGGCTACCAAGATGTGTAGGAGCTGGGTTCCATCACTGAATGATAGAAGGAAGACATTTTGCATATGCTCAAATACAGTATACTGTGTCTTCTAGAGGTCAGTGGCCAACACACATTGCTATCTCCAAATTACTTCCTTTTTCTTCCTTCCTTTGATACTCTGCAGGAGGTCAGACCAAGTACTTTTTTCTTCTGTTCAGCTGCCAGTTCAGCTTTCTTTATCACTGGTTACAGGACTGTTGCCCAAACCAGAACCTTAGGCCAGCTTCCATTTTATAAACGTAAGGAAGAAACTAGGGTTTCTTTGCTTACTGGAAAAAATAAAATGTTTTAATCTAGGCACATCATCTGCCTCAAAATATCTATCTTGCTTTGTCAAAGCTGTTGTTTTCAGCTTTGGTAATATATGTTCTGGGAATGCAGTTTCTGAATTATCTATCTGAACAACAAGAAGGAAAAAAAGAGCCATGGGGTGAGTTTTTTAAAAAAAAAAACTCTTCAAGGCTTAGCTAACCATTTTCTGTTTCAGAGTTCAATCTTCCTTAGATAATGGGGTTGGGGGGGGGGCGACAAAGGCTTTCTTTTCCATAATCATTAAACTGACGTACCATTGGCCTTTTCACTAGGGGTTTAAACTAAGTAATTCGATTGCTAGCTGTCTCTTGGTCTCGTCTTTGGAAGAGCATATCAAGGTGCATGCTCATAGGACAGACACAGCAAGACAAGAACATGTTTCTATGAAAGTAAGGTAGGGTCAGGGTGTGCATCAATATGTACCGTCACGGGGGATTTGGATCAGTGAAAGAGTAGTTGAGTCATTTTTGTTTGGAAGGACAAATTTAGCATTCAGTTGGCAGTGACATTCTGGGAAGCGAGATTATCTGAAAAAGTGTACTCTCTGACCCGTGTACTGTTCCTGTTTGCTAAGGCTTGGATTACAGTTCCCCAACATTGCTCGGGAATCTGTATTAAAGTCCAAGTCAGAAGTTCAAGAGTAATCTCCACAAGACACCACCAACATTCAGTGATGTTTACTTTCTACATATTTTGAAGCTCCAACCCTATGCACCCTGACTTGGGAGTTAGCACCAGTGCAAGGTGTTTTGAGGTCTGGAGCAAAAAAAAAAACAATGCTGCCACCATCCATTGCAGGCACAGATGCCAACTGGATAAGCTGTTGGATCTCAACTAGCAGTGGATAATGGCCTCTTGGTCACTTCAGGAGGCAGATGTTGGAAAGGCATTGGCAGTTCTCCAGCTGTTCCATCTTAACCCTCTGACCACAGAGGTAGTAAAGTGTAGTAAAGTGTGGCCTTTTGCTCAAAGTGTAGTAAAGTGTGGCCTTTTGCTCATAGATGCATTGTTTGAAATGTCATTTTTCCTGCTGTCCCCTTGCATGACACTGGGTATGTCCCTTTTAAAGAATCCTATCTCTAAAGCAAGTTAATACTGCTTTCTTCCATATAATAAGAAACGACAAAATTCCAAAATTTGCATGAAATAAATGCTGTGCAAAGCATTAGAAACCTGTTATATCAATGCACTCATTCAGTATTATTCTTTGTATTTCATTTGAAGGATGCTGACAGGGGCAAAATATCCTTGCTGGTCCTCCTAATCTCTCCGCAGCCTCCGATACTGTTGACCATGGTATCCTTCTGGGGAAGTAGAGGCCATGCTTTAGCAAGTACAGCTGGGGGATATGGTTTCTACTCCATGATCCCTCAACTGTGGGGTGCTACAGGGGTTGGTCACCCCCCCCCCAATACTCTTGAATATCTATATGAGATTGCTGGGAAGAGTCATCAGGAGGCATGGAGCTTCATGTTGAAGAGTTATAATGGAAAACTAAATTTTATAAATAATTGGAGTGGTTCCAAGACCCATCGGAACCGCCCGAATACGCCCCACACTGTCACAAGCACGACACTCTTTTCCCCGTCCAAAAATTCCAAACCGTTCCCGAGATATCGGGAGAAATACAAACCGCCGCTTTTTGCCAGCTGAGAGGCCTTGCGAGCAGGGGCTTTGCAGGTGGAAACCTCCAATTTACACCTAATTTGTCAGTTAACATAGTATCAAGTCTCCTGCGGCAGTCTATTTCCGCGGAGACTCCATAAAACAGCAGGAGGGTGAAGATAAGCCCTTCTGTGCATATTAACCAATCAGCGCCCCCGGCCATCAATCAATGTCTTATTAATTACGGCTGGATGGGGGCGCCCAGCGGGGAACCCTATTCCATTAAATTGGCTGAGTAGACCGCCCCCACTAAAAAGAACCATAACGCTTCCCCGGGGAAATTTGAAAACTTTAGCTGCTTCGGGTTCCAGAGAGGTGGCCAACCTTCCGGCAGTGCCAGCGGTACAAATTCACCCTCTCTACCCAGCATCACAGTTCCACGGACTCGGGGAAGGCAGCCGAGGGGAGCGACTCCTCTCACTATCCTCTACCCGAGTCACAGTTCCATGAGATTCGTGCCTCCTCCCGGCCATACATTTCTATGGAGATAGACCGGTCCTCTTTCCCTTTTTTTCCTTCGCGCCTATGTTTCTCAATGCCGGTAGACTGTCCCCCGCTCCCGAATTGACCAGACAGGGTTTTCCCTCTTGCGAAAACCCCTGGAAAGCTGGTTTTCTCAGTTCCAAGGGTTCCCTCCAAGCAATAAGGAATGTCCCTTACTGATGTTTTGATTAACCCTTTTCCTTTGGTCCCCCAACCCTGAAATCTCAGCCAGAGACGCAGTGCAGGCGGAATTCTTCCTGAACTGATGGATTATTCCTTCCATGCCCTGGCTTACAAAGGAATGATTCTAAGCAATCATTCTCAAGAGTCAGGGATTCTCTTACCATCTGAAACCTGGTTCCCCTGCCCCTACCTAAAAAAGACCCCAGACTCCTGACCCAAAGGGTGCCCCCTTCTCTCTTCCCCCCCTCTCTCTTTCCTTTCTTTCTCCTTTCTCTCTCCTTTCTCCTCCCACTCCTTCTTCCCTGGGTGTGCTTAAACATGTTTCTGCTCTATCCTATGGCTTCTGTATCTATAATTTGGGGCAAAGGGGGTTATGGCACAAGAAGACAGACATTATGGCAGTCCCACAGAGCGAGTCACATCTTCTGGAAGGAATCCATGCTCTACAAAGTTCCTGGCACATACACAACAGATGTTTACTGGAGTTCCTGGCATGTTCACCACATATGTTTACCAGATTATGTCACAGCCTGTGGGTTCTTCATTATCACATCCCTGCATCCACAAAAGGACTGTCCAGACACCTCCGGATGATTTCATCAGCTTTCCGGCTCCCCATTGACTTCTGTATTGACCTTCCCCAACCTTCTATTGACTTTCCAATTTCCCCAGTTTACCCAGACCCGAGGACAATACCGTTTCTCCTTTTTCATTGTCATATCCTGATGGCCTAATTAAAAGTACACTTGGGACTCATTAGCACCTGGGCGGACATCCATTCCAGCTCGCCAAAGACCTCCCAGGAACGCCTCTGGCCAACCCATGGACTACACTGATTGTACTATCTGAAGAACTGTCCCGTTGCCCACCCCTGGGCAGCGCCACTCGGGAGGAAGAAAGAGGGGAACTAATAAAAATTGGGGTTCTCTTTGTATCCAGGGTCAGACATCTTTGCCCTGTCTCTGGCTTGTGTCCACCTGCTGTCTTTTTTTAGGCCTAATAAAAACAGTATTTTCTCCTGGATTTCTCTCCTGCTGGAGTCTTCATTGGGTCTCTGGGGTCCAGCAGAACTCAGCAGGATTAGCCTGACTGAAATTTGATTTTAAACTTATTTTGGATTCAACAATGTCACCCGTATGCAGATGACACCCAGCTTTATATCTCCTTTTCTTTGCCTGCAGCAGTTGCCGTCACATCCTTGGAGCACTGCCTGACTACGGTGCTGGACTGGATGGGAGCTAATATACAGAGGCGGAGTCCAAGTAGGATAGAGGTCCTCCAGCTTGGAGATCCCTCTGTCTGCGATTTGCAGAACTCCTTCTCCTTTGGGCGGAGTGATTCTTTTAATGAAGGATGATGTCCGGAGCCTAGGCATCCTACTGGACCTGACACGTTCCCCTGATTCCCAGGTGGTGCCTGTGGTCCAATCCGTACACTTCAAACTGCAGTGGAGCTCCAGGACATCCTTGATACTGGGACACTCACCAAGCTGGTTCATGTGCTCATAATCTCAAGATTAGACTGCTGTAGTGCTCTCTATGTGGTGCTGCCTTATCAGGTTAATGCAAAAACTTTGGCTCTGCAGAATATGGTGGCCAGGCTGTTAACAATCATATTACCCTCATCCTGCCAGTGCTGCACTGGCTTCCAGTCTGCTACTGGATTGACTTCAAGGTTTTAATGCTAACATACAAGCACTAAATGATTTGGGACATCAGTATCATTCAGAGTGGCTCTTTTCACAAAGAATGCCTGAGTAATTCACTTGTCCCAGGTGGGACATTTGAGGGTACCAACCCTGAGAGAGGCCCAAAAGATACTGACAACGAACCAGGCCTTCTTGGAAGTCACCTCTCATTTGTGGAACCATCTCCCCCAAGAAATCTCACTGGAGTCCTCACTTCAGGCTTCTAAGCATCAGTTTAAAAACTTGGTTAGTTATGCTGGTTTATATTGACTTTATTACTAACTAGATGCTTATAAAATGACATATCTACTCCTTTGTTGAGTCAATTTTAATTCATTATTACTCATGCCCTGTTACTCATTATTCTCCTTTGATTGACTTTTTTGCTTTATCACTCTCTCTGTGTTTGTACTTTAGATATTATGTTAATTATGGTTTTGCTTATGAACTGCCACTGTTCTACTTTTGGTATTTTTTGCTTCTTGTACACATTCCAGCGTGGCCTCCAGGCTACATGGTTCCTGCAGTACCGTATATAAATCAAATAAATAAATACATTTCATTCAATGACTCTAGTAACTGAGGAAAACAGACCAAATCACAATTTTTCTGGCCGATTAATTTGATTTGATCACTTCCTTGAGGCAACCAAGTGTAGCAATGGAGTGAGAATAAGAAGATGACAGGAGGTGGATTGTGTGGCCACCCACATGGCCACCCATAGAAATGCAGTTAATTATAAGTGACTTGTCTTTCTCCTTTGTGGCTCCTGGATAGGTCAGTGGTTTAGGTAGCAGGCTATGAAGCCCAGAGTTTGGGACTTTGCTTCCCCACTGTGCCTCCTTGACCAGACCTGAACTCAATGATCCATAAGATCCATTCCACTTGTCCATTTCTCAGATGATGATGATTAAACTTATGAGTGAGTGACAAACTATATTGACTAGGAGAAGGGTGCTTTCTCACTGAGTAGAAAGGACAGGGATGGTGTGACCAAAGCAGCTTACTCTCTAGCACAGATGTTGAGGGCTAGCTGTGGAAGAACATGGGAGGTTGGCTCTACATGGTCGTCTGTGGAATTCTTTGAGGGGCACTCTCTGTAGGAGGGCAATGGACATCACTAGGATGCTGGTGGAGTGGGCTCAGATGTTTAGCAGTAGTCATGATTTGGCAAGCTCACAAACAACATGGACAAGCTGTTTTGATTGCTTGTGGGCTGCAGCTGGGAATCCCTTCTTTGGCCCTGCATAACAAACACGGACTGGAGAATCTGGAGAAGTCTTTTATTCCATGGGCTTAGAAAGGGAGGATTCTGTGAACTAGATGAGATAAAAGAAGGAAACTGCCTTAGGAAGAAAAAAGATATCTGGTATAAAGTCCTTGTGGAACTGGAGAATGGGAGAAGTGCTGCATAAGGCAGCATGTTGTCTAGCTCTCTGCTCTCTAAGGATGGCTACCAATAAATGCCTCATAAGGTGGGTAGACAGAAGTCCCAGTCTGTGAGTGGCAAAGAAGGGCTTTCCATGGTCCTGGGGGAAGGATTCTGGTGCTATGAAAAAAACATTTCTAGAAGATTTTACTTGAGGAGAGACCTACTAGGACAGTGCAGGTGCTTGCAAGTGATACGCCAAGGTAGATCAAGGCATGGCACAAACCTGTTGTCCCAACTGGAGGTCAAATTTGAGGACTCGTGCAAAAGTTACAGAATCTTGTGAAAGCTGCTGCTACATTTAAAAAAATCAAAGGCACTTAGCAAGATATGAGCAGTGGGTGGAAAGTTCCCATGCCATTTGCTATACCAGATGCAAGAAACAGAAACGGACAAGCTTGAGGGAGTAAGGAAACAAACAAATAAACAAACAGATGTCTGAGGAGAAAATTAGGAAGGGAAGGTGCTGGTGGGTGAGGTGGCAAAGGTGATTTTTATTTACTCTGACAGAGGCAGCTCCATATGCTGGCACTTGCTTACCATGACTGGGTTACTAGCCAGGGAAAGACAGCCGTGAGAGTCAACCAGCAGTAGGGCTCCTTAAAAATTGATACTGACAAGTGTTCACATATGAGGCATTGATCCAAATGAACTGATATACCAATCCCAGGTGTCTAGGGCAGTCACTGAATATATTCTGTCCTATTTGATTACCATCATGTTGTCTGTGGAGACTTGTACTATGTAGTTGTGAAACATAGCCTTTAAGACACACAGAATCTTCTGCGTTGTAATGTGTTGTAACGTTTATGTGGAGTTGTGCTCTCTCGGCTGTGGTGGTCACTCCAATATTGTGTGGAAGTGTCAGCTGCTAGCTGTGTGATGGAAAGCAGTAAATGGAATGGTTGGAGTCAGCATGTGAAGTCACTGATGGATTGAATGTTGGCTAGGGACAATGGGTGATCATGACTGCAAATTCTGTGCTCAACTCTGAGATGGATGCACAGAAGACAAGACTGCTGGATTTCAGCAGCTGTAGCAGTCATGATGCTAGGAAGGATTTCCCCCCTCCCCCTCCCTCCATCCAACTTTTCTCCTTTAAAAGAACCCAAGGGGACTGTAGTGATGAATGTTGCCACAATAATGCCTTCTAGATGATTGCAGAGAACAAGGCTGTTGAGTGACAGGAAGGCCTGAAATATCAAGAGTGCATGGTTGGGAACAGACTCATTTGTGTTGGTGGGTGTGGAGTCTTGGGTACAGCTGCATAGATACCCTCTTGAGATGGGATGACCAACAGTCATATGTTGATCTGATTCTACTGCTGCCTTTTGGAGTAGAGTCAGGATTTCCTCTTGAGGTACAGGGCACTCCCAGAGACAATAGAAAGAGAGAGAGGCAAAAAGAATACAGGCAAGCACTTCTGCAAGTGCTGTTATCTTTGATGTGAGAGGAAGAGGGTGTGCTGGGGCCTAATGGTCCTTAGTCAGCCAGTGTAATGCCTGATCAGCTTGGTGTGAAAGACAGAGAGATCTGATATGGTCTCTGGCATTGAGGATATGGGGACAAAGACAGATGTCTGTGCGCTCTGGGATTGCATGGGCAATTATAGTGACACTTGCAAATACTGAATCACATTGATTCAGAAATCAATGTGAATTTGCATAATATACAATTTGCACATATGCAAATATGACTACCTAATTGGCATATGTAAATTCCACCATTTAGTCATGGAGGACTGGCATATGGCAACCCTAATTTAAATCAATTCTTGTCCTTTTCCAAGGAAAAAGGTGAGGTATAAATACTCTAAATAAATAAATAAATAAATAAATAAATAAATAAATAAATAAATAAATATCCTACTTCATAGAGAGGTGTAAAAATAAAACAGGAGTGTGACTTTGCACTAATCAGAGAAAAGGCAAATTAAAATGACACAAATTGTTCACTTAAAAAAAACTGGAACCTAAACAGATCTCTCTGCAGTCTTTGTAAGGGGAGGTCCCTCAACAAATGTGAACAAACAGAAAGCAGATGTGAGATAAACAGTTTAGTCATGATAATGCAAGGCTATGAACTTCTGTTGGTCTTTTGGAATCTAACCCAGGAGTGGTGGTTTTCCTGCCTGTTACAAGGGTTTCTAAATAAAGCTACTGTTACAAAGTCACCAGAGGTCTCAAGTGCTGTTTCCACCAAATCATGCTAAAGTTCTGTTGTTGCTGATAAAGTGGACACGGGAAATGCCTCAATAGCAGTTAATTAACACACGTACCTTTGCAAAAAAGGGGGGCGTGGTGGCTCAGTGGATTAAGGCACCGAAACTGTAGACTGCAAAGTCGGCAGCTCGGCGGTTCGAATCCCGGGTGCCACGCAGCGGAGCGAGCTCCTGCTGATAACCCCAGCTCCTGCCAACCTAGCAGTTCGAAAGCAAGTAAATGCAAGTAGATAAATAGGTACTGCCGTAAAAAGCGGGAAGGTAAAACAGTGTTTCCTTGCAGCCATGCCGGCCACATGGCCATGGACTTGCACAGCGCTGGCTCTTCCGGCCTGAATACAGAGATGAGCACCGCCCCTAGAGCCGGACACGACTAGCATGCATCTGCAGGGGAAACCTTTACCTTTACCTTTACCTTTGCAAAATTAATAAATACTGTACCTGCTTGATGTTAAAATGTGCATAGCTTTATACATGAAACATTTTAATTTCCTTTAAATCTTTAATTTTGCCTTCAGTATCATTTTCCCATAAGATAAAAAAAACACAAAAGAATATCAAGTTGCAAAGTTAGATCATTTTCCACAAGTGGAAGTACATAGTTTTCCTCTCAATTAATATAAAGAAATGTTTTTATAGTAGAACAATATGTGTTCACAGCACAATTGGATAGAAATATTCCAGACAGCATTTTAATGCATCATAGACACAGTTCTTGCTAAGATGAACATCATTGATTTTGTTGTTCAGTAATTTTCATTATAACTTACTCACCCACACTTTCCTAAAATAATTCAGACACACAAAACATTGTTTTAAAAGCTGTTTCACAAAATATCCAATCTTTCCCTTTTTTCACAAACAGTGCAATTTATTGGAATGTGCAATATAAAAAAATCAAGTCATTTGCAACATTTCTTACAGAACTTATGGAAAAGCTGTGCAGAAAAAAACCAAGTATAAATAGTGTAAAAACCTGCCATGCAAAGCATTAACATGGCACTAAGGAAGGCACATAGATTCCCATATAAAGAAAAAGTTTCTACTGTCACTACAGGACCAGCTTGCCCTAATGAGACCCCACTCAAGCCACATTCAATGGTATTTTGCAGGAAGGATAGCACCTTAGGAGGGCTAGCAACAGATCTGATCCAAGGACACCAGGGGCTGCAGCACCACAAGACCAGTCCTTTGATATGGATTGGGGAGCTTCTTTTTTTTTGAAAGAAGCTACCTAAGCAGTGCCTGTTTGGGAACACCATCGAGCTGCACACACGAGCAACCCATGCAGACGTAGTTCTTTTGGCTATAGACAAGGAATGGTGCCTTGCTCTTCACTTGGGTTTTTAGGTCAGGCCATGAGTCTTAATGGTGCAACCAGTTCAGTTTAAACACCCGAAACAGTGAAGTGAAATGAGAAAGTCTCTCTTGAAGGTGGAGAGCTGCAGAAGTGGCAGGAGAGTTTTCCTGCTTTAATTCGTAAACTATGACAATAATGTCAAAAGCAGAGAGCTGGTAGGTTCTCAGAAAGAAAAAGCATCTAGACTGGATAAGTGCAGAGTTTTTCCCAGCACCGAATGCTACAACAATTAATTAAACACTAGGAGAATCTTCATCCTATACTCTAGCCAAGAGGAATTTAAATACCCACTTCAGTTTTGCTCCTGGGATTTTTTTTTCTCTGTGCAGAGAAATTTGTTTGCTTGCTACAAATTTACAATCTCTTGCACAGCCTGAAGAGTCCAGTACTCTTATCATTTTTTTGCCAGTTCTATAAACTGACCGTAAGCCTAGATAAGACACAGAGTGGAACCTGTTGATCATAGTTCCTATTCAACTTTTAATAGAAGGAGCTCTGTGGAAGAGCAACACTAGGGCTCAATGTAGGAAGAAAAATTCAAGTATGTTGTGTTACAAACAGCAGAATACAAAAACCCTTTCATTTTACTGATTCATGCAGATATACACTTTCACCTTTGCCAGATGGTAAAATTTAGATAACTGTCCATGGAACTGATGGTAGCTGAGTGGTTTCGGATATTTTGACTGGAAAGAGCCAGAAGTTGGGAGGTGGACTCACTGTGTCTCCTTGATGGGCTGGACTTGATGAGCCAGCTCTACAATTCTAAAAGTATTATTATTATATTGAAATTCTAAGCATGCTTATCTCAAAGTGCTTCCAATCCCTCCCTTGTGAACAAAATATTATCTCACCAAGAAGTTACATCGGAAGGATTTTTTTTATGACTCTTAACTTCTTCACAGACTATTTGCTGTCAGCCTCCAAACCTGAAAAGGTATGCCTACCTGCTATATGGCCTGAAGAGGATCCCTTATAAGGAGACCTTACCTTATAGACTGTATGTGCACTCAAATTTTGGCTCTCCTGCTTGCCCCAAGGGTAAGCCAAATGGGGTAAAAATAGCAGTAACAAATAGAAGCAGAAAGGCCAGTAGGCTAGGCTGTGTATGTAGTACAGAGACCATCTTGGTTTCTGCATTACTATCTCTGGTTCGGTGATTTAGAGTCAAGACCCCACAAGGCACCTGGGACACCATCTTTTCTGAATGGGCATCTAATCATTTAGACTTGACTTGAGGCCAAAAAGGATGAGTCACCACCAGTGTATTCTTTTCGTTAGGTATAAGAAGCGGGGGCATATTTTCCCTTCAGCTTCATATTTCAACCCTTACATTTTCTCCCTCAAGAGTTTGTCATTGAGAGCTCAGCTCTGGAACCTCCTGCTATAAGGGCGTGGTGATAAAGTCTGTTTGCTTTGCTCTGTTTGTCTGAGGCGTCTTCGAAAGGCCATTCTCTTCATCAGCCAGTGAAACTGGATTTTCATGAAATTTCACAGCTTTGGCTGGATTTCCTTTTGCCATTTGCTCGCCACTCTCCCCTCTGCAGCATTTGCAACAGCTGCAACAGCGTTTTCCACAGGTGGAGCTTGCCGAGGTTATGATGCTATCCCAGGGCTGCAAGGAGTGCATCCATATGGGGAGGAAGTCCCAATTCTGGAGCTTCTGAGGCAGCCAATGGGGGCGTTTATTTTGCAGAAGGTTGATGATGACCACAACCACCAGGAAGACCAAAATGGGAACAGCAATGCCCACGAGGTACTGCCAGCCAGCCACAGACAGGCCAAAGACCACCAAAGGGACCAGGAAGAAGCAGAGGAGAAGGTAGAAGATGGCAAACCATCTGTAGTTGGCTGT
Organism: Phrynocephalus versicolor; assembly: GCA_023846285.1. Classification (NCBI taxonomy): domain Eukaryota; kingdom Metazoa; phylum Chordata; class Lepidosauria; order Squamata; family Agamidae; genus Phrynocephalus; species Phrynocephalus versicolor. The sequence goes on along the minus strand of JAHTLZ010000274.1, from coordinate 16,596,226 downwards.
TATGTTCCCTAGGTTCTTGGACAAGCGGATCGGCAGCCGCATGAATGGGATGGGATACCACAGGATAATCCCAGAAATATTGAAGAAGAAGTGGCAGAGAGCAATCTGAAAGCCAACACAATCAAGCAAAAAAAAAAAAAAAAGAAATACCAGAATCATTGTTAAATGTAGGACTTATGTGCATATGCATGTGATTTTAAGATTTCATTAATGATTATTGTTCACCCTTTCTTCTCTGTACACTATACTAACCCCCCACTACCACTTCTGGTCGTCTAATCTACATATATCAAAACCAAACTGACAATTCTTTTACATAGTTCCCCCCTACTGAACTCAATATGAAATGTGCAAGACCACATCTTCAGTTCAGTTTGTTAATAAATAGAAAAACATTATTTCCAGTTTAAACCCCCGCCAGAACAATTTATTTTCTTAAAACATATCAAATATAGAATCCCCCCCTCACACACACTCACACACTCACTCATTCACACACACACACACACACACACAGAGAGAGAGAGAGAGAGAGAGAGAACATATTTCTCCAAACATTTGAATTAAAAATTCAAAGAAAAAAAACATAAAATGGGGATAGCAGGTTTGGATGAGAACCCACTGCCTTGAGGTGAGGAAGTATTCCCTTTTAGTAATATAAAGGCATCAACCCGGGTGGGATCCCCGCACCTCCATCTTGGGATTCTGATGCCAAGCCTCATGCTACTCCCTAGTGTCTAGCCTTCTGGTAAGCTAGGGCTCAAGCTTGTTCTCCAATCCAGAACCCTACACAAAGCATGGTTTTGAGTTCTGGTTTCAAAACACTAGCTATAAGCTGCCACTGCAGATGTTAGAGCAAACCATGCCTTGTGCTAAACAGAGAGCAAACACATTTGGGTGCATTAGGAAATGGAAGGAACATGAGAGGTATCAGGGAAAACTGAAGCACACATACGAAATACCACATCATTACAGGTATACAAGTGTTCTGCCATAAGTGCGTGGCAGTCTGAGGAGGTTGCAGCTATGCCACTGAGAGTCAAGTGAATTCTGAGGAAGCAACAATCAGTAAGTGACGGTGGTGGATAGCAGATTATGGAAATCCTCTGATCCCTTTCCCTAAAAGGAAGCTCTTATCTGGGTCTAGAAGGGACCCCTGGAACCTTCCCCATCCCTCCATCTGTCCTGATGGTTCTGGTGCTATCCTGTTTATATCAACAAGACCATCTATAGAGCACAACTGGAAAATCTTCTGTTCCTGTATCAAACCTTCCGACTACCTCAGTTCTGCAAAGTTTTCAAATTGCAAGGCCATTTATTGTCCATGGCATTTAGAAACTCTATTCTGAAGTCTGGAGAAGCCCTTCTCAATAGGAAATGGGGCGGGTGGCAAAGATTTCTTTTTAAAAAAATCATCTCTCTTCAATATTAAACAGTCCATCATTTGAAACTTCCAGAAGTTTGCTAAACTTCCTCATTTAGACCTTATTACAAATGTTTTTAAGGTAACCCCAAAATCAATACTGACCTGCAAGGAATATTTTAATGTACTTCCAGGACTGGCCAAAGCAGCAAGAATAGCTGTTGTAGTTGTTCCGATATTTGAGCCCAGAGTTAGAGGGTAGGCCCGTTCGATGCTTATAATGCCAATTCCTGATAGGAAAACCAAACCAAAAACAAGAATGAATTACATCATACCTTATTACCAGAGCCTTAAAGCAAAATCAGCAAATGGGGTTTGGGGGAACCTTAAACACTATCAAACTTTATCAGGTTTTCAATGGACTCCAAGACCACTGCTTTGGATGTATGAGTGTAGCCCCAGTCCATAGGTATGAACATGTGGGGGAAGTGGGAAATGTGAAACGTAACAGAAATGTAGAAGATAACAGCAAGTGGTTGTATAAGTTTAACAGTGGTTGTATAAGTTTGTTTAACAGTATTCAGGAGGTAACACACACAGACCTTAATGGCAGTTGTTAAGTAATCATTGTGCAGAGGTTATTGGAGGACGATAAGTACTTTGAAGCATCATTTATAGTGTGCAAAGCTCTTCACATAGGAATTGCAAAGTAATGCCTTACATTTTAACAGCTTACAGCTATAAGATAAAGAGATAATGGTTTACCTAAAATAGTTTAGCAAGCTCATTGCTGTACTACACCAGCCCTGTGTTTTACATAGTTCTATTATCAGTCCTCTATTGCTATAGGATATTTTTACAGCCTGTAATAGAGATTGGCACGACCAGAAAAAATGACATTTCGAGTTGTCGTTTGTCGGGACAGGTCTGTTTCGGGTCGTTGCCGTTTGTCGCGATAATTTTCCAAAATTTGTTGTTTCCGTTTGTCGTTTGTCATTTGTCGTTTGTAGGTTGGGGTTGGGGTTGGGGACGGTAAGTGGGCTCTGGGAGGCACCTCTCTGGGTGCCTCTGATGTCTTACCCACTAAGAAGGGAAGGGAAGCGTTTTGCGGAGCCGCCACGTACCATACATTACATTATGTTAGGGTGGGGGGTAAGTGGCAGAGGCACCTCTCTGGGTGCCTCTGACTTACTAAGAAGGGAAGCATACTAGCGTACTGGCGTACAGGTTAGGGAATGGGATAGGGGTAGGGGATAGTGGGCTCTGCGAGGCACCTCTCTGGGTGCCTCACTTTGACCCACTAAGAAGGGAAGTGTACTTGCGTACGGATCTGGGTTAGGGTTGGGGTTAGGGTAAGGGCTAGGCTTAGGGTTACGGTTAAGGTTAGGGTGGGTTAGTGGGCTGCACCTCTGGGTGCTTCTGACCCACTAAGAAGGACAGCATACTGGTGTATGGGTTAGGTTTAGGTTTAGGGTTAGGGTTAGGGTTAGGGTTTGTGGGCTTTTAATGCCCTCTCTGGCAGATCCAGAAGTCTCAGTCAAAACCTGGCCATGCGATTGGTGGAATGGCTCCAAAAATTTGCATGGTCCCATCCCATGGCCAGCCCATCACTGCGCATGCGCAGGTGTAAAAAAATAAAAATAAAAATAAAAATGAAATAAAATCAATGGAGACGTTTTATTGCAAGAAAAACCCACTGCTGCTACTATAAAAAAATCAGGCATTTAAAATACCTAATTTTCAAATGTTTCTGTGGTGCTTTGGTGGGTTTTTGGACCACGATTTAAAAATAAATATTGTGGCTGCCATTTTGGATCCCCCCCACCGCATGGCAAATGGAGATGACGTGGATGCCCCCCCCAGCCTGGTACCAGTCCAGCAGCCCAAGAGAGGGGGGGAAGGCCAGGGACCCCCCGAGAAACCACCCCTCTCTGGTAGGTGCCCTCACTCAGACAGGCATATTTTCGCCTGCTTTTATGGCCGGCGGGAATCGGTTTTTTAAAATTTTTAAAACTTTTTTTCTGTGCTGCTTGGCATCGCACGATCGCTGTGATGCCACGAACGACAACGACAAACCCAACCAAATTTGTATTTTATCCGGTCGGGTTCGAGCTAGAGCGGAGTAATTCTCGTTACTGTTACCCGTTACGTAATGGAAACGACAGCCGAAAATGGAAATGAGGATTTCGCCGAGTCGTGCCCATGTCTAGCCTGTAACATCTACTACTTGGATGTTCTGGTTAGACATCCATACCCTATGTTGCAATGAAACAGCAATTCATAAATGGTACTGGTAGTGTGGTGAATGTTTTAACCCCTTGCCAAGGTTCAAGGTAGATGCTTATCATACAGGAAACAAAAAGTATGATCATATGTAAGGACTGAAAAGAGTCCATTGCCATGTAAATCCTGTAGCTGAAAGCTAAACCAGCTATGACTTAAAATCGTTCCTTGGAAGACTTACCAACAAGGGGTGTAATTGCAGATGTGAACACAGAACTGCTTTGAACAATGAAAGTCATGCCAGCACCCACTAGCATAGCCAGGTACCCCGTCAGCCAAGTAAAAGGGAAAGGGAAATCTAGAAAACAAAAGCAGAAGAGATATGAGAGGGAATGTACTGAATGTTGTCAATGAAGTATAGGTTTTTGTTCAGTATTTCGTTGAGAGCTTGCTGAGCAATCATAAAACTGGAGGCAACAAATGCAGTCTCTCCAAACCGCTGGAGGCATATTGTGAGATCAATGAACCTAGTCTTAGAAAATGTGGACAAAGAGGGCACTGGTAATTTTGTGTGGCAAAACTCTAAGGGCTCATCCAGATGGAGAACTTCTTCCTGCTTGGTGCTGGCTAGTGTCACTTGGTGCCAAAAGAATGTGGATCCTACTAGGGTTTTTCAAAATGTGAATTCCTAAAGCCCACTTCTACTTTCTTTAAGAAATCAGCATGTTTTAAATAATTACTTCAAAAGTATTTCAAAAGGAGCACCCCCCCCCCAAAAAAAAAAGGTTGGAAAAAACCATCTTCCATGCTGGTGCTGGATTTAAAAAAAAAATAGATTGTGGTTAACTTTGAAAGGTATCAACCTGATAGCAAGGAAACCCTTTAAAAATGATCTCCGATGCTTCATTTTTGTTTGTTTGTTTGTTTGAGTGAGTGAGTGGGTAAGAGGTTCCAATCTGAACATTGTGCAGCCAAGGCTCTCACCACTACTAATTGTTTGAGAAATCTGGAGACCCAAAGTTGGGAACCACTGTGCTAAGTGCTTTTATAATTTGGGAAGAAAGCACACAGGGCACTCAGCACTATAGAATCTACATACGCTAATTTACACATCTATCGGTACCTTGGTTTACGAGTACTTTGGTTTGTGAGGGTTTCACAAAATGAGCAAAAATTTTATAAAATTTTGCTTTGCTTTGTGAGCAATGCCTTGCAAAACAAGCTCCAGAGGTGCTTGTTTTGCAGTCACGGCCTGGTTCACCTCCTCCTCATGACTGGAGGTGGCCTCCGGGGCTCAGTGCTGGCCTGGTGATGCCTGGAGAAGGCCTCTGGGGCATCCAGTAGTCGTGCGCCAGGCCCAGCGCTAATTAGAAGTAACTTTAGGCAAACCAGAATTGATTCCAGTGGACCAGAAGTGACCTCTGAAGCTTTCCCCAGGCCCAGTGCTGCCTTTCACAGCCTCTACAGTGTAAACTGAGCCTGGCACTGCCCATCCACGACCTCTGCAGCTCACCCCAGGCAGCACTGAGCCCAGGGCAAGCTCTGAAGGCCCCTGTGGCTCCTGGTCAAAGCAAATTTCTCCATAGGAAACAATGAAAACTGGGTCCCCAGAATGAATCAGGTGAGTTTCCGCTATTTTCTATGGGGAAATTTGCTTTTATATACGAATGTTTTGGTTTGTGAGCATGCTTCCGGAATGGATTATGCTTGTAAACCAAGGTACCACTGTATATGTTTTATGTCAGGCAAAATTACCCAGTTAATTTTCCATCTAAACAGAACCAAAGCCTTTAGTTAATGTGATGCTACTCCCAGATGATCCCAAATCAGTAATTCCTCTTCAGTTACAATTGGGTTGCAATGGCTTTTCTCCCTTTTACAGGGCTGAGAGGTAGAAAGTAACAGCTGGAGCGAAAGACACAAGAGTAAATTGGGCAGGTTGTGTGAGATGAAAGAGTTTGATAGGACATGGGGACATGTGGGGTGTGCCCTACATGGAACATGCATCCTGATCCCTGTCTCCTCACTCCAGACGGAGGCAAGGGAATATTCTGCGTAGGGCTACCATGGGTTTCAATGCTGATAAAACTTACCGGTATTGAGTGTCTTCTTGATAACACTTGCTACTTGTCCCTTAAGTACAGAATTCAGCAACTTGACTATGAGTATCAAGCAAGTGCAGAGAACAAGCAAGGAAAATGCAAGCAGGATGAGACCAACAGCAAGATCCGGGAGATTTGTTCCTGAAAAAATGTGTTGACCTGTAGAAGGGGAAAATATTAAGTTAAATGCTTAGATGTATTTTTGAGAATTGGTCATAACATGTTTCTTATTCTCCTCCTTTCTTTCTTATTTTCACATGCTGTCTTACCACAGCTTGTAAACATTTTCCCTAACTGACGCTCCACATGGAAACAATCACACACACACACACACACACACACGCACACACACACACACACACATATACACACACACACTTTTATAAACAGATGATGAGAACTACACACACACACACACACACACACGCTTATTCAGTTCTAATAAAACTGAAGAAGGCAGAAGGAATAAATGAATCCTTCAAAAGAGAACAAATGCGTCTGTATATAACAGATATGACGCTCCACATAGAAACAATAATATATATATATATATATATATACACACACACACACAATTTTATAAACAGATCATGAGAACTACACACAAAAAAAATATCATGAGACCTATATATACACACAGAGAGAGAGACACACACATGAGAACAAATGAGTCTGCATATAACTTATATACAGTAAAAATACATAGCATAAGAAAAAACCGGCTGTATAGAAGTAATAAAAATGCAACGAATTCCTTTAAAAAATATTTCAAGCTCTCTCACTAGTAAATGTTTAGAATGTCATTCATAGTGATGGAAATGAGCCCCATTTCAGCAGTTCGGGCCAGTTTGTTTAGCAAACAGGTGTTTGGCCCTTCAAAGCCCCACTTTCTCCAATGAGTGCCTATTTGGAGGTGGCAGCCCGGCTTTCCTGCCCCACCTCCTCCAGGTGCTGCCTCTGATTGGGTGCAATGCAGACAAGCCGCCTGGTGGTGCAGCCCAGGCAGCATAACTAGGTGGTCTGCACATGGACCTCACAGGGATTTCACAGAAAGAAAAAACACTATGAGCACCGAAACTGAAAACAAGGAGTAATGCTGTATTCTGTTATGCCATACAAAAGAAATAAATGAAGTAGGGAGAACAATGTGTAGCCTGCACAATTAAATGGTAAACCACCCAGAGACTAATTTGTTCTCATAGTGTGGACAGGGGCGTATCTGAAGGGGGGCGGAAGGGTACATCTGCCCTGGGCCGCGCAGCAATCTTGGGGTGCCTGGAGGTGGAGCAGGAGGAGGAGGAAGCCATGCACCTCCCGCCACCCAGAAGTCCTCCTTTCCCCTAAGGCTTGGCGGCAGCACCCCCTCTGCCCCCTCCGCCGCCACTGTGTGCCAGGCAAGGGGTAAAGCAGGCAGGCAGGAGTGTGGTGGCCACAGCGCCCTCCTCCTCCTCCTCCTCCTCTTCCTCGCCTTGGTGTGAGAGGAGTAAGGTGTGCACGCACATGCACACACACACGACCATCCACCTGTCTGTCCGTGCACCCGTGCATGCAAGCCCACACACCATGCCTGCAGGGTTCGGCTCCAAATCCTGGCTATACCTCTGAGTGTGGAATCAACTGGATCAGAATAATAATACCTTTACAGTATCATAAGTTAGATCTTTCCTTACATTTTCCAATATATTCTGTGCTGGAAACATTTTTTGTGGTCCAGGTAATGTTCCCAAAGGTCCAGCAAAGATCAGAAGAGGTACAATTTTCAGAAGTAGGCACAGTTGTATTCAGAGCAGTCTAGGCATTGACAAATAAAACAGGCCAATCAAATCAATATTTTTCAGTCATTTATAACACATGGTAGTTCTTTTATAACTTAAAAATGTTTTAACAATGACATGATAAATTGCCAGGACATTTGCCCTGTCTTTCCCCTCTTTCCTTGTTAATGAGACTAATCTTCCTTTTGCTTTATTTTGTTTCTTGCTCTGTTAATACTATATGTGAATCATTTTGAGCACAATTTTATGGCATTCCGAACAATGACACCTATATCCAAAGTTGCTATGAATTCTCCTTTGTTAAATGAAAGAAAGTTAGAAAATGAAGGATTACTATATTATTGTATATTATGTGAATTAAATTTTTAAAAATGTCCTATACTTGCATTTCAGATTATTTAAAGCAGGTAGGATATTTCATAAGAAAACAAAATTAATGGAGCTAGATAATTCCTTCCTATCTGGATATCTGATATCAGAAAAAAAAAGGTGACTATTTCATTAAATGTAAAATTTATTTTTGTTTGATTTCAATAAATTAATAGTATCCGAGATTTTTCCCGAAGGATACAGTTGCAGATATTAATGTAATTGGGGGAAAGCCCATCTGGATGATGAGTTTTGTAAAAGGATTAGTGATGACTTTCAATAGATTAAATCACACCTTAATATAGTACTCACCACATTAAGTTCAGTTTTGCACCAGATTTTTATTAGACTTTTGTTTCTTACTGATTCATCACCTGTAGCAATTCCATTTATCACTGATTTATCAAGCTGTTGATCAAAGCAAACAAAAAGGTATATGTTGTTGATCATATTGTGTAAGAACACATAGCTATGGTAAAGCTATAGTTTAAATCTGTGCCACCTTCCATCCCTAAACCCATCCCAAGATGTCTCAGAAAAGTAAAAATAACAATATATAAAACAAATGAAATTAACTTAATGCTAAATTAATTTGAAAATAACAATTATTTTCCCCGTCTGCCCTGGGGTGGCAGCAAAAATGGCCAGGGATATGGAAAACAAATCTTACCCCCCCCCCCGGAAAAATAATAATAAATCCTTGAATGATCAGGGCATGTTCAGCTTAAGGAAAAGAAGAGGGAATGGACACCTGATATCACTCCAAATTCTTGAAGGCCTGTCATGTAGAAAGTAAGCAAGCAAACAAAGATCTCTGTAGCAACATGGCAAGATCAGATCCAATGGCCTTCTGCTGCTGGATAAATGTTTGCTGAATTTAGGAGAAGCTGCTTGTTGAACAGTTTCGTTCGAGAATGGAATCAATTGCTTAGAGGGATGTTGGGTTTTCCCTTGTCAAAGTCTTCATGCAGAAGCAAAGCAGCATCTAGGTCTTCTGCACTGGACAGGGGTTAAAACAGGTATCTACAAATCTATTCAGCTCTCTTGCCTCTAATAGGCAATAGGGATTTATCTACTGCAGGCATGTCCAAAGTCAGGCCCGGGGGCCAAATGCAGCCCATTTTCAAAATTCAAGCGGCCCGCGGCCTCTTTTGCCCACCGACTCAGCCTGTCACTCATACCCACCAGCTGGCCCCTCCCCATACTGGATGGAGACATCAGCTTGCAATTTTATGGTTTGCCTGCCTTCCCTGCCTCTGTCCATTCCCCCCTAGCCACCTGCCTAGCCTACCGTTGCTGCAGCATCCTTTCTGCCTCCTTGCATGTTATAGAGACTTGTCCAAAATCTGGCCTGGGGGCCAAATGTGGCTGAATGGTCGGCCCTTACACATTTTCACCTCACCAAATCTGGCCCTCCTTGCAAAAAGTTTGGACACCCCTGATCTACTGTATTATTTTCATGATAATGGAGATGTGTGTCAATCAAATTTGTACAGTGGACCCTTGTATAACAAACAGTTTGTATAACATAAAATCTGTACAACATAAAAAATTCTGGAGGTAGGGGAAATTTGCTTAGAATCACATATGGGGCGAATCTGTACAACATAAAAATGGGATCACTCTGTTTTCAATGCATTCCTATGGGAAATTTGTATAAAGGAAATTTGCTTAACATAATTTCATTTGGAACGAATTAATTCCTTTATACGAGGTACCACTTGTATATGTATAGCTCTATACACTAGGAGACAACTGATCAATATTATAAAGGAATTCTTTATAATATGTTTCTCAATAACAAGATTCCAACAAGAGGTGTGAGTGACAATAAGTTCTGCCAAAAGCATCTGCAGTCACTATAAATAATATGTAATAGTATCTGAGATTATTCCCAAGAGATACAGTGGCAGATATTAATGAAGTGTGTGTGTGTGTGGGGGGGGGAGCCTACCTGAATAATGAGTTTTGTAAAAGGATCAGTGATGACTTTCAATAAATCAGGAGCATCTTCCCCACTTTGAAGATGAAATGATTTTACAATAGCTTCTGTAAGGTGGAAAAGATAGCCTGTGGCAACTTCAATGGGTAGCAGCACGAATACTGAAAGCCAGTTAAAGAAATCATGGACGGTAGCTCCAGCAAAAGCCCTGCAGAAAAACACAAGGTAAGCCAAAAGGGTAAGCCCCTATCATTAGAGTGCAGTAGGAAGCGAAGCTAATGCTATTTTAACAGTAAGGAACCAACTCCCTGAGCTTTTCAAGCTGGGCCCAAAATGCATTAAAAACAGCCATTCTCAGCGGAAGCCATGTGACTCCTTGGGGACCCTTGGGACACTTGAAGGGGCCACAGATTGGAAACAATTCCTCACACACTGTCATTTCATATTGTTTTTCGGGCCATGCCCAAAAATGGTTGAGAATGTCTGATTAAAATGTTAAGAGATGGAAAGGTTCTTGCCCCCAGTACTTTGACTTCTTGTCACTGAAAACTCTCCATTTCCTAGGTGAGGAAAAATTCCAGGCATAACACAATACTTGGTGAAAAGAGACAATGCATTTAGCCCATTTTAGAAGAGCTGTTCCCTCCAGTGGTGAAATACATGAGCATGTTTTGTGATTGACATTACAACGGAAAGATGGGCTGATTTGCAAGCCTGATTTACGAGACCCAAATTTCACAGTAAATCTCATTACTGGAGAGAAACCACATTAATTATAGGGTGAGCACATGTCCCTTCATGGCTATTTTGGCCCTCAGCCTTGGCTCCAATTGAAAAGTGAGGGCTTCGCATGCACCAATGTTGTGTTTGCTATAACATTTGTATACATACAGCAAACACCATCACCAAACAGCAGATCTACTGTCCTTGCACTTCCCCTCGCGTTTCCGGTCTTATTTTGTCTTGAGTGATCACGTGGATGGATATTTTGAAGCAGCTGCTGCGCCTGTTCAGACGATACCACTGATGATGTGCAAAGTGGAGCATCTGTGAAAGTGAACCTTCTTCCTTTTGCCTGCCTTCCACTCAAATGGGTAAGGTCTACAACTGCCATGCCATTTGTAAACTATATTTTTTTAAAAATACTTTGTTTGCCATGTTTTGTCAGTTCAATGCTATTACACTTACCACTAATCCTAAAAGGAAAATATATAAAGAAGAGACTGCAATATAAGGGGGGGAAACAGTCAGTAAGAGGGGGGTGTTAATGGCAAAGTGCAGGGCTCTGGTCATGTGTGGACAATTTATAAAGATAATTAAATATATCTGAATGCATGCTGCCAGTGATGTACATACCAGTGTGTGGTATAGAGGGGTCTGCATCAATTTGGGACATTTTGATGCAGGGGGTCTGCATCATTCTGCATCAATTTGGTACTTTTGAGTGATGGCACCTTTACTCAGACTTTTTCTTAATATTTTTCTTGCTTTTCTTTTTCTTTGATGCTTGATCTATGTATCTGTTTCTCTGTCTTTTTCTCTCAAAATAAAGCCTACAGAAGTACTGCATACCTTCTAAATTCATTTCGGTCTCCAGCTTGCATTAGTGCCACAATGGTGTTTGTAACGGATGTCCCGATATTAGCTCCCATTATGATTGGAATCCCATGTTGAACAGTTAGTACTGCAAAATAAAAAGCAATAGAAGGTGAAAAATGGAAAGGATGGAAAGTCTTGGCACTTAGCATAGAATTAACATGTCCCTGGGTCCTGGACTGTAGATATATAGTCTTAAGGAAAAGAAAGCAGTACGTGTTAATTTAACACAAGATACTAACCTTAATGATTTATGTTTACCTTCCAATTATTGTGTTAATTTTTTTCTTTGTATCTATTGCACTATTACTTCTGCACTGAACTGAAGCAAGTTATGTAGAAACACTGTATAACAAGTTCAGAAATACATCCATGGTCAAGGTGCATTTAAGTTAAAGATGTTACAAACCAGGGTAATTAATGCTAACATTAATACTCAAACTAAATACAAGTGTAATGTCTTGCACAGGCACCTGGCTGACAGGTCTCACTCATGTGATATCTGAAACACGCTTTTTATCAACCAATATAGTTAGAAGTCCTTACACCAATCTGAGAGGCAGCCACTTTGTGTTTAGCCATTTGAAGTAATGGAGTTCATAATGAAATGAGACTAGTTAGTAAATTCAGGTTTCCTGGTAGTTTTGATTAACAACTAGGTCTTAAATTTCAGAATGGCAGAGCTATTTGTTCTCGCTCCCCACAGTCTTTTAGTGATGAAGTACACTGCTCTGCAGCTGTGGACTGACTGACCTTGGCTCTTGCCACATTGCTGTTCCTAGAAATTCATTCCTACTTAAGTTGCAAAGTCCACTCCAGACCTTAAAGAGTTGTATAGAAGGGCAAAATTCCACCAGAAGTGCCTCTTCCTGTCACTGCAATAATATGATGAAAGTGGCTTCATCAGGCAGAAATTCCCTTTGCAAACTACTTCTAACACAGCACAAGATATTTTAATGTCCTTTCTTCATTCTCCCTCTCCCTCTCCCTCTGTCTGTGTGTATGTCTCTGTGTGTGTCTGTGTGAAACTTTCAAGATGACCCATAGGATTCCAGAATTCCTAGCAGTGTTGACTTTTAGCTTACATGAAGAGGACACCATGCTGACTATGATAGATGAAGAGGTGCTAGAACTCTGCACCATGACAGTCACCAGAACGCCAATCACCAGCCCAGCAACAGGATTCGATAACACAGAACCATCTTTGAAAATGTCCCCTGCGGCTTTACCTAGGAAAAGGGAGACAGCTTCTTTCAATAACCTTGTGTCCACAGTCAATAATCTATAGATCTAGAAAAGCCAGTTCGTAATATTATGTGATGACTTGGCATATTCAAGTAATGAAATATAGAATATAAGTAGGCAAATAAGAGCAGCCTTGATGGAGAACAGGTTTTGTCTCCACTAGTAGAATTAAAAAGAGCTTTCCTTACTATGTACTATATTCCTGTACAGATGTATGGTTATGATCCATTTATCTGGGAGAAAACTAAAGGACTGTTGTGGGAGACTTCATTAGAAAAAGGACAATGCCTAACCATGAGCCCAGTTCAAGGGGCTCAGTTACCATTATTACCAGTGATACAGTAAGAGAGGCCTCATTGTGTTCTTACTTTTCTGTAGATAGCTCCAAAATTATGGGGAATGAGGGAATCTCTATAACCTCCCCAGGCTCCCTTGTACTCAGAGGACCTTTGAAGTGCTTTTACAAGAGTTAAAAAGCATAGGATGCTGAAACAGGAGCATATTTTCAAAATAACCAGTATTTATCAATGAACAGCTAGAATCACACACAGTTCTTCTTAAGTTCACAATTTTAAAAAGACATATCTTCACCATAGGCTTACAATATGAGCAACACCTTTCTTATTTTGCTACCTCAAGGGAAATGTATAGTTCTTTTTGTGTGCGCGTGCGTGGGGGAGAGATAAGAGATGCCAGTGAATTATCAGAGAATGGGCAAACAACCACTGAGGATGAATAAAAGGAGAGGCAATCTCTGTGAGCCCTCAAGTTCTTCTGTGGCCAAAGGAATACCATGGGACAAACCAGCCTCTTCCCCAATGCCCACATGTCATTGTTCCCAAGGCTTCCCCATACAAAGGTAAGGATTTAAGAATGATATAAGGAAACTCTGGTCATTTAAATGTTGTTAAATGTCAGCTGTTAAGAGGCCCAGGCAACATGGTCAATAGTGAGGGATAAAGTAAGTTGTAATCCAAAAACATTTGCTGGACTATAGGTTTCTATGTTTTAAGGAGATCAGAGTGGGCTGGCAGAGAAGGAAAATCTTTTTTTCACACATTAAGATTTATTAAACTATTATATTCAGAAGTAACTCTGCTCATTTCTAGGTCAACATAGGAGCATTTATCCATTTCTGGTAGTTGCTATATGGCCGGTAGGAGGATTCTCAAATGGAATCCTCAGTAGATTCAGCAGGCTGGCAGATCATACCTCCTACCAAGAGGTCTTCCTTAAAGATGCTGAGGTTTCTGCTTAACTATCCTCCTGCCTGCCATCTAGTGAGTTCAAGGAGATCTGCGAAAACTAACAAGCCCTGTGGCTGGGTGGCTAAACTGCAGTCACAACTTTGCTCAGCCTAAGCCTGATCCTGACAGGTTCAGGTAGCTGGCTCAAGGTTGACTCAGTCTTCCACCCTTCTGATGTCAGTAAAACAAATACCCAGCTCAAGGGGAGGCAGCAAAGTGTTATTTGCAAAATTATGCCGTAAATAGCCCAGGGAGTGCTCTAGCACTCTGAGGTCGTATATAAGTACAGTCTAACAAACAAACAAACTGTTTTTGCAGCATGACCCTAAAGAATTTTAACCCAAAGTTTACTGGAAAGCCTTCAGCAATTTCTCCCTTTTTTCACTAGTTTCCCTCATAGGGCTATTGGGAAGATAAAAAATCCTTAAGGTGAACACCCCTTTCAAACAAAGGCGGTGAATTTTTGTTTGAAACAGAGTTCAAATGGCCATCTGACTAAAACATTTTTGTAGGGCAGTGGTTTTCTAGCCAGCCAGAGCTTTCTACATGATTTGCCTATGACACAATTTTGTACACCTAAAGAAATTGGACACTAAACAAAGCCAACCATTTTAATGGCTCTTTGTGTCTTGTTAATGTTCCTTCATCAGCAAGTTAAAGAATAATACCTCAACGTGCTTACTGGAACAAAAAGCTAGGTTTCAAAAGCTGCCAGTGCTTTAGGTGAATAAGCAATTATAATATTACCGTAAGTACACTCTCCTCCTGATATTTTTTAAAGACAAGTTGATTGTTAAGAGCAGGGTGGGGGTAGGGTGAGGGGACAAAGATGCTTGGTACTGCTTGTTACTAATCTTTAATGCCAATATTGCTTTGGAATTTGGGAAAGAGATCCTGTGCCAATAGAAGAATATCCGGATTCATGGGACACAAGGCTATCAAAGGAAAGTAGTTATGACAGCTATACCTCCAGCTTCCAAAAAAAGACCAGTTTCTGGTCTCTCTCTCTCTCCCCCGCCCCCCATCCTTTCTTAGACTAGGGCTGGGGAACATGTGGCTCTGTGTATGCAATACAATGCTATTATGTTCATGTCCTGCTTGTGGGCATCTGGTTGATCTCTGGGATGAGAAGACAGGATCAGATAGGCCTTGTTTTAACCCAGTATGGCTCTTTTTACCCTTTTCCTGACATATGAAGTTTAATTCTACAATTATCTTTTCATAGGATTGAATCAGGAGTCTGAACACATTGCGTAAACATGATGTACTGAAAAAAATTGTCCTACCTCCTACTAACTGAAAGGCTGAGCTAAGCACATCCAAGGAGCAGACAAAAAGATACAACAATCCAAGCAACAGAATAAGCTTCACAATGCCTTTTAACACAGAAAGTATTTTGCCTTTTCCATCTAGATCTGCAAAACAGAAAACAGGGTTTTATGCGTAAGCAACAGTTAACTTAAGGCCTGGTTGTCAGCAATGCACTCACTTGTTTAGAGCAAATCCATGGAGCAATGACCGTGAGCTTTGTGGATCATAAACCAAAAGGAATGTGCCTTTTATTAAAATTTAACTACTGTATAGCTAAAAGGGTCTTACGAAGTGTTAAAAGCCTGATAATATTTTAAAAGATTGTCCATTCTCACACTAAGTAATGTGCTGTAGCAAATACAAATGTAAAATGAGAAAACGATTGTTAATTCCATTTTCCTTAGGCATTGCAATCTTCAGATTGGAATGAGAAGGACGACTCCTTATAACAAAAGGATTAGACATTAATGATAACAGAAATTCCACAAGCTTATGAGATTTGGAAGATCAGTTAACTGTTAATGGTGTTTCTTTTTTCAAAAAAAAAAAGGAAAATAATTCAGCAGAACAATATGTCTGTGAAGATTCTCAGTCATCCAGGTGAGCTTATCTGGAAGTTGAGTCATGGCAACTGGACTTCTTTTTTCTTGAGGGATAGAAACGTTTCACTCCTCACCCAAACAGCTTAATCAGTCTGAAGAAAGCTAGTTGCAAGTCCTCCTCCACTTTGACCTCATGTTACCCTGGTCTAAAATAGGCTCATAAAATGAACAATGGCCTGAATAGGCTCGTTAGGTAGACAACAGTATCAGTAGGCTTAAAGTGAACAATGGCCTAAGGTGCCGAAACCCATAAAGTATGGGTTGTTAGCTATGGCCTTGGTGGTGAAAGCCTTTTTCTTTGTCTGGGTATTGTTGAAAGCACAGCCTAAGTAGCAGATAGACTATGCCGGAGCCCACCACCTCTGTTGAGAGAGGGGTTTTCAATGCTCACATGAATGGCTTCCCTGACCCCTCTCTCCAACCACCGATCTTCTCTGTCTAATATGTGTACATCCTAATCTTTGAATGAATGCCCTTTGGCCTTCAAGTGGAGGTGTACTCCAGTAGTACCAGGGGTATGGAACATCTGCCCCTCTGTTCTTGTTTTTCGGCTGTAATTTTCATCTCCTTCACCAGCACAGTCAAAAGTGACAGAGGGCAGGAGTGAGAATCAAACTACCCCTGGAGGGCTATTCCGCGATTAGAATGAAACTAGCAGAAGATGGAAAATTATAAATTTAGTTTTTTTTTTGTCAACAGATCCTCACCTGACCATTTTACTCCATTGTTTTGGAGCACTGGCATACTCCATGGATCATTTTCCTCTTCCGGGTGAGTTGTCAATGCAATGGTAGAATACGCAGGTAAGAGATCCAGTTGATCCTTTAAGGAAATTCCTTCACCTGATGCAAAAAGTAAGCAGAGTAGTGTAACTGTTTAGCAATGCCCAAGGATATAATTGGGAAGTTTCAAAAATAATTTGTGCTTGATATATAAGAACTAGTAGTCTAAATCCTTGTCTTGTTTCTTTTTTTACCTTTGAGATTTTGCACCTTGTTTTCAGACATAATGTGGTTTTGTTGCTCAGTATATTTAGCAGTATTGGTGTCTTCTAGTTCAGGCCACGGAGCCATATCCTGCAGCAAGAGCAGAGGTGAAAAAAGGTGGGGGAAGGGACGTCAAACAAAAGCTTTCCAAGGCACTGCTAGAAATATTAGGGGGGGAATCATTATATAAAACTGCAGGAATAAACTTCAAGTATGAGTTTTACTGAATCCATGCCTTCTCCAAAAAGAAACTACACTGGCGATTCATTGACAATACCATGTCATATTTTCTTTGTAGTATTTTAACACATCTCCAACTTGATGGATGAGTCAAAAGCTCGCTTCATATCTTATAGCCAGAATCCTGTAGGGTTTGTATAACTTGCCGTAACAAACTACTGCTAATGGATGTGATACTGGCAAGATGTGTGTCACTTTCTTGTCCTGTGTGTGGGTTATAAGTGATACCCCACAGGCAACTCTTTGAAGTAGAATGTTTGAGCAAATGGACTTAGGACTCATCCAATACTGCAGTTTGTATGTGCTACTCACTAAACCCATGACACTGAACTTATCTATGCAGTCCGTTCCCCTACAAAAATGGAGAAAGAAAAACTAGAGGACTGTAAGGGGAACTCTGGGTGGGAGTGACCATGTTCTACTAGAATTCTTTATTGCAAAAGAAACCAAAGCAGAGTGTAGCCCACACTTATGCTGGATTTTTAAAAACCAGATTTAATAACCTCAGAACAAAGATGAGTAAGGTCCCATGGCAGAAAATCATAACAAGAAAAGGAGTCCAAAGGGGTAGGAGTATCTTTAAAAAAGAAATTCTAAAAGGACAACAATAATATATTCCAGTAAGAGGGGAAAGGGGGGACAGCAAAAAAAGGTCTGCCTGGTTTCACAGAAAGTTCAGAGACCACCTGAAAAACAAACAAACAAAGACATGTGCAGGAAGTGGAAAGAAGGCTAGGCCACCAAGGAAGACAAGGGATGGCATTAGGGGAGCAAAAGCAGAGAATGAGCTGAGATTAGCTAGAGACATGAAAAGCAATGAAAAAGCATTCCGTATGTGCCAAGCAAAACACAAAGAAAAGTAATAGTGGCACAGCTCCGCAATGGAGATGGGAAAATGGTGACAGATGACAACGAAAAGTCAGAGGTGCTCAATTCCTATTTTAGCTTGGTCTTCTCCCACAAGACAGACTGTGAACCTCCAGGCATAAGTAAAGTGCAAGAGGATGAGACTGGATTGCAGTGTAAGATTAATAAGCATGTTATCAAGGAATACCTTACCACCTTGAAAGAGTTCAAATCTCCAAGGCCGGGTGAGCTGCATCCGAGGGTACTGAAGGAATTGGCTGAAGAACTCTCAGAACTGTTGCCCACCATTTTCTTGAACTCATGGCAAATAAGTGCCAGATGATTGGAAGAGGGCTAATGTCCCAGTTTTCAAAAAGAGTAAAAAAGAGAAACCTGGGAACTACACGCCAGTCAGCCTGACATCAATCCCAGGAAAAATCCTGGAGCACATTATAAAACAATCACTATGTAAGCACCTAGAAGACAACACAACTATAACTGGAAGCCAACATGGATTTGTCAAGAAGAAATCCTGCCAGACTAACCAGATCTCATTTTTAAATGACCTAACCACCATGGTAGACAGAGGGAATACTGTAGACATAATATATCTCAGCTTCATGAGAATTTTTGACAAAGTTCCCCATGGCACCCTGATTAGTACGCTAACTAGGTGCAGGATGGATAAATCAAGTGTAAGAATAAATCAATTAGCTACAGATTTATATTCAGGGGGAATGATTAATGGCTCTTTCTTTAAGGATTTACCCCAAGGCTCAGTCCTGGGTCTGGTGCTCTTCAGTGTTTTCATTAATAACATGGACAAGGGAGCACAGGGAATGCTTGTCAAATTCACAGATGACACAAAATTGGGTGGAATAGCTAATCCACCGAAAGACAGAAATAACATTAAAAATGATCTTGACAGGCTGAATGACTGGGCCGAAACCAACAGAATGAAATTTAACAGGGATAAGTGCAAAGTACTGCGCGTAGGAAGAAGAAACCAAATGCACAGTTAAAAGATGGGAGACACTTCACTCAGCAATGCTACAAGCGAGGAGGATCTTGGAATTCTTGTAGAACGTAAGATGAATATGATGGAACAGTGTGATGTGGCCAAAAAAAAAGGGCAAATACTATTTTAGGTTGCATTAACAGAAGTATAATTTCCAAAACCTCTATTCAGAACTGGTTAGGCCTCACCTTGTGTCTAGTTCTGCACAGCGCATTTCAGAGATACTGCTGATATGCTGATACACTGGAACAAGTTCAGAAAAGGGCAACAAGGATGATCATGGTGCTGGAAACCAAGCACTATGAGGAAAGTTTCAAAGAATTTGGCATGATTATCCTAGAGAAAAGAAGACTGAGGGAACGATATGATAGCACTTTTTAAATATTTGAAGGTCTGTCACACAAAGGAGGGGTAGAATCTATTCTCGATCACCCCAGAGTACAGAACATGCAGCAATGGGCTCATGTAACAATAACCCAGCTTTTGGCTGAATATCAGGAAAAACTTCCTGATTGTTAGAGCAGTACAACAATGGAAACAATTACCTCAAGAGGTGGTGATTGCTCCAATATTGGAGGCACTCAAGAGAAATTTGGACAATCAGCTGGCAGATGTACTTTGATTTGGACTCCTACCTTGAGCAGGAGGTAGGATTTGATGGCCTTGCAGACTCCTTCCAACCCCTCTATTCTATGATTCTGTGATTGGTAAAACTATGCTAATGCAATTGGTATGGGGTTGCACTTTCTCCTCCACAGGGCTTGCTTGTCCAATGGGCAGTTGGGGGTGGTAGCTGGGGGAATCCATGTAGGCAGCAGCCATGGGGTAGAGGTCTCTCCAGTCCTGGAAGATACCTTAGTGCTGCTGCTGCTGCCACAGTTCTTCCCAGCTGCTGCTCCCATCCAGCTGCCCACTGGGCAAGTTGGATAAGCATGCCCTACAGAAGAAGAAGGGCTCTTTTGCCTGGCTAAAGCCTAATTGAGATTTAAAGTGGTAAAGCACAGTAAGGTATAAATTATGGAAAGCAACAAAAGTCACTTCACACTGGCTCCAGACATCACTTTTTTTTTTTGGAGGGGGGGGGAACCACAACTGTATTGGTAACAACAATTTCTCTGGCACAGCACTGAAAATGGATCCAGCTCATTAAGAGACCAGTTTTCGAGTTTAGATTCAAGTTTAATTTAGACCAGCTTGTTCCCCAAATGCAAGCCATCATTCCACCCCAGCTCCCCAGCCAGGAGGGATACTACGGAGGATTGGCATTACTGTGTGGATCATATCAGCAGATGCCACTCCATGGTCATCTGCCACCCAGGGCATGGCCAGGCCTTTGCCCCCAGGCTCCCTTCATGGGATTCCTCTATCACCAGGGCAGGCAGGCACCTGTCCGTTTCCTTCTAATTGCTAAGATCCACCCCAGTGCTCCAAACCGTCTAGAAAGCTATGATTGCAGACAAGAACAGTAAAAACCAAAAGCATACCCAAAAGTACCAAGAACCCAACCATCAAACACTTACAATTTCCTAACATTAATGAATTGAAAGATGTGTCCAACAGGTGACCTGATTGAAGTTTATAAAATCATACACCGTGTGAACAAAGTAGATAAGAAAAACTGTTTTCTCTATCGGACAACACTAGAACTAGGAGGCACCCCATGACACTTTTGGGTGCTAGATCTCAAACAAATAAAAGAAAGTACTTTTTCACCCAGAGGATCACTGGTCTATGGAACTCAATGCCAGAAGAAGTGGTGAGAGCTGTCAGCCTTTGACAGCTTTAAGAAAGGATTAGACAAGTTCATGGAGAACAAGGGTATCAATGGCTATGAATATGGATGCCTAAGGACAACCACCAGGTTGGAGAGATAGGCAGGATATCTATCAAGGAATCATAAGCAGGTGAAGACATCTGCTTGGGAATACCCTGAAGCAAATGGTGAGCCACTGTGTGAGACAAAATTCTGGACTGTGTGAGGTGTCGCCTTTCCCAGCAAGGCTGTTCTTCCTATGTTCTTATGTAGGTGGTAGTGGCGGGGGTGGGGCAAGGGACCAGTAAGAAGCCACATGGCCAAGGTCACCACGGACACCCTTATTTATCCACTCCTAGTGGACCAAAGTGAAGTTCACAGCTCTCATGTCTGCCTGTCAGCTGGGCACATATCAACTTACTGTGCCAGCCAATGGCCACATGTAACCCCCACACTCCCAAGACTGTGCCACTCCTCCAACCCAGGCTCCAGGTGAGTGTGGGTCCCTCTTTTCAGTGACAGAATGGTATATTGAAACTCCATCTATTTAACTTAATGGACCTGATAAATAATGAAGATGCAAATGGCCTTTAATAGCTTTAGATTACTCTGCCGTATGCTACATGTTGTTGGGATGTCAGTCACTCCCCTGTGAATGTGTTAAGGGACTCATGCTGTGAGACATGAATAAGAACAAGGTGTACATCCTGTGGTTTAAAAAAAAGAACCACCTGAAACACTTCTTTAGACCAAAGTGGACTAGCCTGCTCTGTCTGCTTTTTCCCCCAGTGGCTCAATAACTTTACCTCATGGACATTGTTTTGCGGGGGCGGATTAACTTCCCTGAGGTTTTTATTCATCTGGAAGATCTGTGATCTGCAGGTGAAATACAAGGAGATATATAAACTAATCACTTCTGTGAGACTACAAAGCATTGTTTTTACCTTGCCATCCATGATAACCAAATGAAAGAAAGAACTGTGCTTGGAGAAAGTACACTAAACCAACCTGACTTAGAAAATTCAAAATTACAGGGGAATGAACAATGTAATAATGAACTGGTAAAAGAAGCAATTTCTTTCAAACATAACTACTTATTAACTCAGCAAGTAGTTTGACTTTCATATGTCTCATTGGTAGTCAAAGAAACAGGGAAGTAAAGTAGGACAAATCTTTTATTTTCCAAAAATTTAGCTGAAATTATATTTTGGTTTCATCATAGTATTTGTCATGGCAGATAAACACTCATGTTCCCTCTCTTCTTCTGTATAAATGTGTTTGAGTGTATAGGTATCTTGAGGCAGAAGTAAGGATGAATGGGTGATAATAAAATGAACTGTAATCCAGGAAGAAAGCAGCCTAGTGGATTTAGAAATCTGCTAATTTGAATAGAGATCTGATTTAGCTGGAATCATAGGCTACTTGAAGGTTGAAGATCTGGAAGCAAAGGATGCCGAGGTGCAGATGGCACTAGTTCTTCTTAAGCTTGCTTTTGATCAGCTTATGTTGGTTTTAAAATTACAGCCCTATATAGAGAAAGCTGACCTAGCTACAATGACACATGCTTCAACTATGCTTTAATATAAGTTACGCGGCACTGTCTTTGAACACTAGGACGGAACACAGCAACTGGAATGCTTATGAGACTTAGGTGCTCAGATCATATTACACCAAATCGACAAAATAATATTAGTTACACATGTAACTAGAATTTTGACTCTGAATTGCCACAGTCCAAGACATCAGTATTAGATATTACCTGCTGCACACTTGGTTGTTTGATCTGCCACACAAATAGTAATTTGACACAGGCGTTTCCCCACCACATGTTATGCCATCTGCATTACAGTGGCATAAAATGATGTTAGATATTGAGCACTGCAGTCCATTCAGTTATGGGCTCAATGCAAGAGGCTTTCTTTAAATCTTTAAATTTTAAATAGCTTGGCACCACATTATTTGGAGGACCATGAACACCTGACCTCTAGAGCTAGACCTGACATTACAAACAACACAGACTGCTCCACTATAAGGCACAGGGCTTACAGGTTTCAGTTGTACCTTTTGGATCTTGTTCTCCAGAGAAATAAATATGATCTCAATAATTGCATTCCAGTCTGCATTTGGTGTTGGTGTTCCCACCAACACCAAATCTAGGCTGGAATGAAAGTATTGAGGTGATATTTGTCTCAGTCTATGGAGCAAGATATATATATGATGGTGCTGACTTTGATTTTGTTTATTTTTGTTTTTGTTTTGTTTTAATCACTCTGCAAGTCAGCAGGTAATGGCAGACAGCAATGAAAGTCAATTTAAAAATGTTATGCATGTGAATATAAAAATCAGTGTCCTGTCACACACTAGCATGAGCAAGAAAAAGGAACAGTTCTTCAATGATAGAACCAGCTCTGCTTCCTAACATTTCAGAGTCCAGCCTCGTGCCTCCTTTGGAGATGATGCAAGACTTTTTAATGACATTCTAACATTTCCCACCCATCATTAGACAATACAACGGTTGAACCTGTATAGCCCAATTTATGATTCACTTTTATGCATGAGATGGCCCTACATGCATGCTCTAGTAACCTCCAGCCTGGAGTATTTTACTGTGCTCAACACTTTATTTATTTATTTATTTATTTATTTATTTATTTATTTATTTATTTATATACCGCTCCATCTAGCTGCACAGCTACATCCAATTTGTTTAACATCATGCCACTTAACTAGTATATGGAGATAGTTACTCTTTCCTTTTTGGACTCACCTCAAGGTGCTGGTTCTTATAATCATTTTTTCATTTTTAAGTTTATTTTATTCCAATTGAAAACAATTAAAAATATATTCATAAAAAGGGAAAAGAAGAAAGAAGAAATAAAAATAATACATATATAAAAACAATTTAACAATATAACATATCTCATTTGGTGATTTTCTGTCATTGACATTGTATTATCTATTCATCCTCCCCCCCCCCTTTTTTTTACTACAATGTTTTGGCCTTCCACCAGTTATAAAAGAGGTCCCAACTGAGATAAAAATTCAATTCTTCTTGTTCTTTAAGACTTTTAGTTAATTTGTCAATTTCTGCACATTCTAATATTTTTTAATCATCATTTCATCGGTTGGTGGATTTTCTGATTTCCAGCACTGGGCCCATAATAATCTAGCTGCTGTCAAATAATAAGTAAGAATTTTGTTTATCCAGTGTATTTGGCAATAAACCTAACAAAAATATTTCTGATTTAAACTCTAATTCCAATTTTAGAATTTGCTTAACCTAAGTATGACTTTTGACCCAGTAAGCTTTTGCTTTATCACAAGTCCACCAAGCATGATAGTAAGTTCCTTCTTGAGTTTTACATTTCCAACACTTATTTGACACATTAAGGAACATTTCAGCAAGTTTTACTAGTGTAAATAATCAAATTTTAATGTCTTCAGACAGAGGCATTATACTATGATCAACATCCTTAATCTAATAAGTCTTGCTTGTCAGAGGTCCCCATCTGACACGTAAGCCATAGTTCTTGGGCCAAGCAGGGATGAAACTTGTTTACCCTGAAAAGGAAGTGTAAATGGACCTTCTGTATGCATATGCAATGTGACCTTCCACACCATGAGGTAAAAAGGACAGGTCAGACTGTCAAATCGGGTTTGCTTTTCAGCAACAGACACACTGAAGACACACATTCATCCCCCAGTGAATGGCTATGTGAGTATGGGTTTTAGATGGACGGTTATTGCCTGACTGCCATGACTGGGACTTTACTACTACTGTACTTGTGTTTACCATGTCTCAGAGTGGTATTCGCTTTTTGCTTTTTAATATTTGTATACCTATTATTTCGGCTTTAATATTACCCTTTAATGATGTAAGCTGCCTCTTTATACTCATTATTCTTAGCTTTAAATTTTGTCTTTTAAGGTTGTAAACCACCATTGTGTACTCCATTGTTTTCAGCTTTAAATATTGCCTTTCAATTATACAGCCTGCCTTGGATCCTTCTTAAGAAGAAAGGTGGGGCAAAATATTTTAAATAAAGACATACTGCATTATTTATTATTAATTGTTTAGACTCACCAGTTTGTATTGTTCTTAACAGAAAAATAAACACGCATAAAAAGCCTGGGTCCAAATAAGGTCCCACTATAGAGCTCGATCTGCAGCTATTGAGCTATCTCGTTTCAGTGGAAGTGATTCTATAAAGCGTATTTCAGACTTTTATCTATTATTTATTTATTCTGAGTATTTTTACCCCACCTTTTTCCTTGAAAAGGGATCCAAGGCGGCTTACAGTAAGGAATCCAGTATGATTAAGACATATTCAGTTTGAGATAGTTCAATTAAAACTAATAGTTGATAACATAGTGTCAATGCAATCACACAAGGAGAGAGAAAAACACAACGTTATAAATGGTTATGAATACATGGCATAGTACATTGATGGCAAACCTTTTAGAGACTGAGTGCCCAAACTGTGGTTCAAAACACACTATTTTTTTTAGCAAAGTGCCAATACAGCAATTTAACCTGAATACAGGTGGCTGTGAAGGGGCAATGTCAGGTGCCCACAGAAAGGGCTCCGAGTGCCACCTTTGGCACCCGTGCCATAGTTTTGCCAACACTGCTATAGTACATGTCATAATCTACTTTAACATGGTCTAAAGGAAGAGCTGCTTTCCAAAAAGTGAATCTTCACCATTACAAATAGTACTTTAAAACCAAATTTACCACAGGGATTTAGGGATCCACCAGCTTAAAGTAAAGTATCCAGCTTTCCTGGCTGGGGGGTAATGTGTAGCCTGCATAATTAAACTGTAAACAACCCACAGAATGCTTTAATTGCTATAAGCAGCACACTTGGCTTTGCTTTTTAAAGCCTGCAAACTTAAAAGGATCTCATCTAGGCCATGGGGCACAAGTTATTTATTTATTTATTTATTTATTTATTTATTTATTTATTTATTTATTTATTTGACATATACAGCTCCATTTGGCCCAAGGGCTGCTGTGAAAATATACTTGGATACAAAATATTGTTTATTATGTAGCATACTCATTGCCCTGGATTTTCTTTGAGATAGTCAGGATGTAGGACAGCAAGTCACACATTTTTAATCTCACAGCAGTCCTTTGATATGTGTTATGCTAAAAGACATTTGTTTGTATATGGCCCTATTAGTACCTAGGTACTACTCTGGGCAGTTTACAGACTATTTTTATTTATTTTTTTAAAAGAACAAGGCAAAAGCATCAAAACCAATGGCATGAACAGACTTTCACAACAAAGCAGATTAGATGCCAGGGCTCAACCAGGGTCAGCTTGAAAAGCCTCCTTGAAGAGTATTGTTTGAAGCAGTCTCCTAAAGGAAACCAGTGCATGGGTGTCATTCCTCTGGGAGCTGATTCCACAGCCTTGGTGCCAGCAAAAGGAAAGCCCTACATCTAGTGGATGACTTTTGGTCCCCTCTTGGGATTGCTACGGGGGTGGGGGTTGGGGGGGAGAGGGAGACCTGGCCTGACAATCACAGGTGAGCCAGGTAAATGCCATTGGAGCAAGTTGCTCCTAAGGTGATTATGACTGGATCAGCCTTTGAATGCAGACTGCCTCAGGCCAAGATGATTGCTGTTCCCTGCCTACCACTGGACGTGGCCTGGCCAAGCCATGATATTTTGCAGTTTCAGGTCAAGGACATGGTGGTGCTCCACCCCATTCCATGTGCAGGATCTGACCAGATTGGCACTCCATTTCCCCTTCCACTCTGGCAGGGATGGATTAATACATTTCACCTAAAGGCAGCAAGACCACTGAGGCTAGGCAACACAGCTCTGTCCTCCCACATGTCATCTTCATACCATAGAATCTGTTGCTTCAGGTAGCCACATCACTAGCCACACGGTAAGGCTGGCCCTGCCCTCTCACTGGAGACGGCATCAGATATTCAGCTTTCCAATTTTTGTCCCAGTGCAATGAAATTACTGGCCCACAAAGCAAAGCAAAGTATGGAAAGTAAGAAGAGCTCACAGGATTATAAACATAACATGACTTGTAAAGAAAAGTCACTTGGAGAAACCTCCCTTAATAGCACTGAGCTCAGCATTAGATGGGGGTTGGAAAAGCCCTTCAGCTACACATATGTAAAATGGGTCTAATAACAACTTACTCTTGCGAGCTTTGATTTAACCATTTATTAGCCATGCAATATTCTCCAATAAATCGCTCTGTTCCATTTACCTTCACAGCAACCCCCAGATTTAAGTTAGATGAAAGATAAGGCTGGTTTATGGGTCATATATAGACACCTCCACTGTTGGGAAGAGATAAGCAAGTTCTTCACAATCTAAAGCCAATTTGCCATTCAGTCCACTTTGGCTTGATAAAGCATTTGGCAAAACAAAAACAGAGTATTAAAGATACACAGATATAACAGACACAAATAAAAGTCTGAGTCGATATAAATACACAAAATTTGATGTTTCCAAACTCACACTTTAAAAAGTGGTAGAGATATGGTAGAAGTCAGCGTGAATCAAGAAACTGCTCCAAGATAAAGATGGCTTTGTAAAAAACGACACCCTATCTTAATTATTACAATACTACACTGGCAAACCTGACTTTTAAAAAGTTCCTCATAATAAATCAGCCGTTTGCTGTGCTTTCCCAGCAGCTTCTTGGTCGGAGAACGCCATGGGATGTCCCTAGCATAACAACACTCTCTGCATGATGGAGCATGCTATAATTCTGAATAGTGCTTGTGCCAATTTAAAGTTGCTAAGACAAGTTTTTCTTGATTTACTGGCATCCCTGGGACTACGGGGGAAAAAAAGGAATGAGCATTTAAGCTTAACCCTAGAATCCTAATGCAAGAGAGGTGAAATGAAATGCTCAAAGGTTACATCTTCATCTTGTGTTTTCTGACTGCATCATGGAGCAAGATTTTTTGTATGCTTCAAAAGCTTAATCATCCTCACCTACAGCTCAAGATCCAGGTAAAAGCATCATATTAGCTGATTTGTCTTTCCCTCTGAAATCACAGAAAGAGCAAGTCGCCTGAATAATAATAATAATAATAATAATAATAATAATAATAATAATAATAATAATAATAATAATAATAATAAT
>JAHTLZ010000274.1:16529040-16568471 GCA_023846285.1 Phrynocephalus versicolor | reverse complement strand
ATAATAATAATAATAATAATAATAATAATAATAATAATAATAATAATTTTTGAAAATACAATATATTCATAGGCAAAGAATCTCAAGGAAGTAAGCGCAATGACTTCTTTAAGCCAGAAAGAATTCAACTGTCATAGAAAAAGCCATTCCTCTGAACTTCTGCCTAATTCTGTATTAAAGAAGCAACATAAGGCTGAAGTAGCCTGTTTTGACTAATTGCACTGAAACATCTGCAGAAAATGTATTTTTAACTTGAAGATGGGGTGATAGGCTTACTCTCACTGTGTGTTGTTCCAATGACTTGAAAAAGAACAATTACTGGTTTTAAAAAAAGAAGGTGCATATTTTAAAAAAACCCACAATAATTTAAATTCAACATTTAGCCTTTACAAACAACAACAATTTTAGACTGTAGACAACTTTCAATAATTTTCTAGCCCTGTGTGTTTGGTCCTTAAGAATAAGACATTCTTAAGCATTACTTTGTTTTTTGTAATACCTTATTTTGTGCATAAGCCAGGAGTGAAGGGGCAGGCAGATTTAAACCATATATATATATTTTATATCCTTTACATCAGAGCTACAGAATGCTACCAGGTAAGCAACCATGGGAGCACCAGGCAGGAAAATATCCGTGAAACTGCAAAGGGAATGGAAAGTTTCAGCTCTAGTTTCCTTTCACTCACCTCCTCTTTCTTTCCCAGACAATGAAGGATTCAGAGAGATATCCTGGTGGTCTAGGAGCTACAGTATATAAAGAGAGCAGTTGCCGTCCAAAGTCTACTGTCTCATTGGCTCACATTCCTATCTCAGCCTTTCAAGGCGCTGCCTACCTGCAGCATAATAATTCCATTTAAAAAAGAAAACAAAGATTTAAGAAAACATCTCAGACTGATCTATATTTACAACTTGGAAACTGCCCCATCAGCAGAATGGGAGGAACTTGGATTAGCCCATATCTATTTTATAGAGGCAGTTATACACATTTTACTAGATTGTCGACTCTCTCTCTCTCTCTCTCTCTCTCTCTTTCCTCTTTTAATAGTGCTATCAACAGTCCTTAGATAAAGCTTGTCCTAACTGGATAAAGTACTGTTTGTGGTCTAGGGTTATCTTCCTGCTGATCTTCTTAAAAAGGGAAGAAACAGAAGATCAGATTAGAAATGAAACAAAACAAAGTAGAACACCTACCCTAATTATCCCAACTGTTAAAATACAAGGTAATTATAAATGGTAATTATTTGTTCATTAACAATTGTAATAAACATTGGAACTCATTTCAGCTATTCTTGCCATTGCTGCCACCAAATCTCTTCAAACAAGAATTTAAATATATACGAGTATATATATTTCAGTTACTGATCACAGTATCTGGGCAGAGGAATGGACACACTCATCTGATGATATCAAAAGAATTACAGCCTAGGTAAAAAGAACATCAGATTCCTGGGTTGCAAAGCAGAGCCCAGTCTTAAATATACACTTGAAGGAGAAATAGACCTTCCTCAGCATATAATTTGCTATATACAGAGGAAGTATATGAAACAGCTATTTTTGATACTCTGAAATGGGACAGGCGTACATACCATCCATCAGATGCCATCTTCACTTACAAGCAGACACATCCTGGCTGAGTTAAGTTACTTCACTTCACTTCACTTCACTTCACTTCGCTCAGCTTTAAATCTATTAGCTAACATTGTGGAGGTAGGTGAACACACCTAGGGAAGGTGGAAACAGATTCTCTCTTCCTTGGGATACATCATAAACAGATTTTGGGTTGCTATACGTTAGCCAACCAGTGGGGGCCAAAGATCTCCAGATTACTGGTACAGTATGAATTTGCATAGTCAATGAGGCAATCATTGCTGTTTAATTACACATTTCCCTCGCTCTAGCTTAAAGACTCCAGGAAAATTATAGGATAGCTTTGCCTTGCTTGATCCTCTTTTCTACCATGCACTGATTGTGCCAAGAGACAGTGATTTGGCCACTGCACTGAACATAAGGCCTGAACAAAAATATTTACCCTGTGTTTCCCTGAAGTCAATTTGTTATTTGGGAAATGTTATAGTTTCTGCACTAATGGGATGTGGTGTGCTATCAAGAATGGGGTGCAATGATAGTCAGAGATACCTGTTGGGTAGAGCCTGTGACATCATCCTGAATCAGTGCACAGTTCCCACATCTATGGCCACACCAAGCTGTGATCTTGATACCAGTAAAAATGTACAAATGAAAGGACTCACAAAGGAGTTTGAACTAACTTGTCAGAGCTAGGTTCAAAAACTTGAGATTTTCAATCATTCATTTTATTACTGTCCCGCCTTTCCACCAGCAAAAGCACTCTAGGTGGCTTGTAGATTATTTGAATGAAAAATACAATAACAATATTTCTAACTTCTGAAATAAATAAATATTGGGGGGGGGATACCCACCCATCCCAAAAAAGTATTCGGCCTTTAAAACTCTGTCCTGAACGGCCACTAGTCAGTTTGCTAAAGGCCATTCCTTTTGTGCTAGAGAACACACATACTCTAACTGTGAACATATAAGGGGGAGGGTGTTAACTTGCCCAAGGCTACACAGGCTGGCTTCTCTCCAGGGAGGAACTGAACTAGCAACACCTGCCTCTGCAGCAGAGACCTAATTCACTGAGCTATCCAGCAGGCTGATCATATTAATAGTATTCCCTATTATGCATAGGTTCAAAATGAGAGGTGGTAATTTCCTGTCTCTTGGTAGAAAAGGAACTTGTTTTGGCAAGCTACAAAGCTAGTGTCTAACCAATAGTAGGAGTTCTCCATGCTAAATAACATTGATAGCAGGATACTGTAGTGAACAAACTATGCCTGACCTCCATGGGTATTATATATACAGTGGTACCGCTAGATATGATTGTTTCTAGTTATAAAAATTGTAATACAAAGGGAAGCCTGTCTGTGGCACAATGCACCCTGGGAATGGAAGTCTTTTGAAAAGCTTTTGCAAAAAATACAAAAATTCTCTATGGAAAAACTCAATATTCAAAAATGTTGCAGAAGAGTTCTGTTCCCAGGGTGCATTGCGCCCCATTCGGATTGAGATACAAAGTTATGAAGCTTCTCGAGGAATGAATTAATTTTGTATCCAGATGTACCACTGTATATATAAAAAACACAATTGGTTTTTAATAATTTCTTAAATGTAATGAATTACTGTTTATGACTGGGTGGTTACCGGTTTTATTTGATTTATTAGTATTATTGTGTTCACTTCTATATGTTACTCATTCCACTAAGCATTAGATGGAAAGCAATCAACGTTCTTAATAAAAACTTTTATAGAATGGAAAGCATGCCCATTTCCAACAACCCAGAAAACAAATGTTCAACCATGCATGTCATATTAATAACTATGTGCCTTCCCTTGGCTCCAATGTATGGCTTCCCCTTCCAGAGTTTTCTAAGTACAGTGGTACCTTGTATAAAGGAATTAATTCGTTCCAAATGAAATTCTGTTAAGCAAATTTTCCTTTATACAATTTCCCATAGGAATGCATTGAAAATGGAGTAATCCCATTTTTATGTTGTATGGATTTTCCCCATAGGAGATTATGTTAAGCAAATTTCCCCTATCTCCAGAAATTTTTATGTTGTACAAATTTTATGTTATACAAGTTGTTTGTTATACAAGGGTCCACTATATAGGAGTGGTTTACCTTCCATTTCTTCTGAGGTTGCTTTGGGACTGTGCCCAGAAGTTTGCTGGCTGGTTCTTCTGCTAGGATGCACAATAGGAAACTGAACTCTTGACCTCTGGTCCACAGCAAGGTGCTCAACTCATGGAGCTATAAAGCAATGATTGTCATAAATTAGCAAATGATGATCCAGGGACAACTTGGTTCATAATTACCATTTACCAGAAGTTTAAAAAGTACAATGCAAGAAAAGTTCAACAGATCCAGTTTTCTAACCGGGGGAAAACAGATTTATGCCAGCCAAAATGCTTTCTATATTTTCTGTAGAACAGGGAGATAATGCTGAATGTTTAAATACAAACTGAATGAGAGGTAACCAATGGCAGGTGAACTCTAAGTATATAGAAGATTGAGAAACAGCAGATGGCTATACACAGTGGAGGGGAAATACGACAATTCTATACACTTCTGATGGGTGACCTGATATGAGACACTGATGCTACAGGGTGATGTTGTTGTTGTTTAACTACATTTGGTTAAATTCCTTCTTTTAAATAGCATTCTTGATATTAATTTAATTTGGTCACACTATCCAGCCCACATATCCCAATTACAATATTCCGTTAGCATCTAATACTTTGGCAGATATGACAACATCCTTGTTCCATCATTCGCAAATCAGGTAAATACAGCTATGAGTGGCCTGGAATCAGGGTGGAAAGCAAGGGCAGTAACTGGAGATTTCAGACACACTTTGCTGTCCTAGCAAAGTTTAGATAAAAAAATAAAGGCCAGATTTGGAAGAATATTCCCTTGGACTTTGCAATTAAATGACTGCGCATAGGAGGCAGTGCTGGGAAGTTCCTAACACACTTTTTAAAAGTTAATCATCTCAAATCTCTCATTCCAGTAAAGAAGAAGTGCCGATTGTCTTTCAGTTGCTAACTTCTCTCTAGAGCCAATTTGTTGATGCCTATATTGAAAACCACGGCCAACTGCCTTCCCCCTCTTTGTAATAGTCAGAGAGAGCTGTCAGACTAAGGCCACTCTCTCACCTGGGGGAAGATCTGGATATTGTGAAAGTCTGGCTTTTCTTCTTTCTTGGTCACGTGACTGAAGATGTGGGATCTCTGTTCTCACGTACAAGGATTTTTAAACGCGCAGTTCAGCCCCACAGCCAGCATGTGGCGCTAGGGAAAAATGATTTTTTTAAAAAAAAAAACAGTGCTGATAGCCCCAAGGCCAGCTGATCAGCGCTGGGGGGGGGAGGGGAAATTTTTTAAAAAATTAAAAAGCACCAACCAGCCCCAGAAGCGGAGTCCCTTTGGTGAGGGACTGTGTCAAAAGCCTTCTGAAATCAAGATAGACAATATCCACCGGTTCACCCAAATCCCCATGCCTGTTGACCTTTTCAAAGAATTCTAAAAGGTTTGTCACGCAAGACTTATTACAGAAACCATGCTGATTTCCCCTCAGTAAGGTTTGAATGTTTGATGTGTTCTATGTGTTTTAAGATTTCTCTTGGATGAGGCTTTCCCCCATCTTCCCTGGAACAGACGTAAGGCTAACCAGTCTGTACATTCCCAGGTCCCCCCTCCTTCCTTTTTAAAAAATTGCTGTGACACCCACTATACTCCAGTCCTCCGGCACTCTGGCTGTTTTAATAGACAAGTGCATATTACTATTAAGAGATCTGCAATTTGATTTCTCAGTTCCTTAATAACCCTTGGGTGCATGCCATCTGAGCCTGGTGACTTGTTGATCGTCAATTTATCGATTAAACCTAAAGCATCCTCTCTTTTAACCTGTATTTGATTTAATTCTTTAGTCAAGAGAGGCCGTTTGGGCAGCGGAATTTGCCCAAGGTCTTCTGTCGTGAAGACAGATGTAAAGAACTCGATTAATTTCTCTGCAATTTCCAAGTCCTCCTTAACCTCCCCTTTTCCTCCTTCACCATCCAGAGGAACAACCAGTTCTCTGGCAGGTTTTCTACTTCTAACATATTTAAAGAAGCTTTTATTATTTTCATTTATATTGCTAGCCATATGTTCCTCAAAGTCTTTCTTTGCCTCTCTTATAATCTTAATTTTTTTTTTTGGCCAGAGTTTGTGTTTCTTTTTATTTTCCTCATTTGGGGAGGATTTCCATTTACAGAAAGACCTCTCCTTGTGCTTTAGAGCCTCTCTAATTAACCATGCTGGTGCCCTCCTGGACTTAGGTGAGCTCTTCTTTCTTTGTGGTATGCACTTGTGCTGGGCCTCTACTACCATTGTTTTAAACAGGCTCTATGCACTCTGAATAGATTGGATTATTTTTACCTTCCCTTTCAGTTTCATTTTAGCTAGTTTCCTCATCTGAGGGAAGTCCACCCTTCAGAAATATATTTTTACCTTCCCTTTCAGTTTCTTTTTAGCTAGTTTCCTCATCTGAGGGAAGTCCACTCTACGGAAATCAGGGGGTTTTGTGTCTGATTTGCCTGACACTCTTCCCCCAACATGCATGGCAAAGGAGATTACAGCATGTTCACAGGCTCAGTGACATTCACATTCATGACCAGGTTCTGAGTATCACACAGTATTAGATTCCAGAGTTGCCTGTTCTCGGGTGGGATCCATGACAAGTTGCTCTAAGACACAGCCATTCAGCATGTCGAGAAACTTGGTTTCTCTTTCTTGCCCAGAGCTTGCATTGGCTCAGTCAATGTGGGGATAACTGAAGGCCCCCCCCATGTTTACTATCCAATCCCTCTTAGACACCTCCATGATATGTCTCCTCATTTCAAGGTCCCCCTCAAGTTTTTGATCTGGTGGGCGATAGCACCCCTCACACACACACACACACAATCCCATCACTCCTTGGACCTGGTAGTTTAACACACAGTGATTCTATGGTGGGGTCAGACCCACTATCAATCTCCATTCTGCTGGATTTTACCCCTTCTTTGACATAGATGGCCACTCCTTCTCCAACCCACCCCTCTCTATCCGTTCTATAGAGTTTATAGCCTGGGATTGCAGTATCCCACTGGTTCTCTGCATTCCACCAGGTTTCTGTTATGGCTATTATATCAATGTTATACCTAGCCGCCAAATGTTCAAGTTCTCCCATATTTGCTCAGAGGCTTTGAGCATCTGCGTAGAAGCACCTGTACAGTGGGTCCCCCAAGAACGTCTGCTTCTTCTCTCCCCCCCCCCTGTAGATTGTAATTCCAGTAGATAAACTACCACACCCCATTATTCTCCCAGTGCTAATACCTACTATGTCATCACTTTGTGGTTCTCGACCTTCTCCAACCTCGTACCATGGGGATGAGGTGTTCTGAACTGGATGCCACTCAGCTCCTGTCGGCTTCCCCCCAGTTACCAGTTTAAAAGCTGCTCTGCAGCCTTTTTGATTTGAGTGCCAGCAATCTGGTCCCATCATGATTCAGTGCAACCCATACCTCCTGAAGAAATTTGGCTTGTCCCAAAATGTTCTCCAGTTCCTGAAAAATCTGGAGCCCTCCTCTCGACACCATCGCCTCATTCACACATTGAGGCTTCTGAGCTCTGCCTGCCTGCTGGGTTCTGCACGAGGAACAGGCAGCACTTCTGTAAATGCTACCTTGGAAGTCCGGGACTTCAATATTCTTCCTAACAACCTGAATTTGGATTCCAGGACTGGCTGCTTTGCCTTCCCAACATCACTGGTACCAACGTGTGCCATGACCACTGGCTCCTTCCCAGTTCTCAAACAAACTATCTAGATTTCTCATGATGTCTGCAACCTTTGCACCTGGCAGGAAAGTCACCATATGGTTATCATGTGCATCAGAAATCCATCCTCTGTATTTCTAATAACTGAATTACCTAGTACAAGGAGACTCTCTCCTGCAGCCATTAAGTCTGATCAAGGCCAGGAGAGAAGGAGGGACTTTTATTTTCAACTTCCTTGCTAAAGCACAAATAAGACACACCAGTGTGTGTGTGTGTGTGTGTCTGTGTGTGTGTGTGTGTGTGTGTGTGTGTGTGTGTGTGTGTTGTGTCATTACAGTTGTAACCGACTCTTCATGCCCCCATGTCCATGGAGTTTTCTTGGCAGGAATACTGGGGTGGTTTGCCAGTTCCTACTACAGGCACCTACAGCACCTGTTATTCCCTGGTGGTCTCCTATCCAAGTACTAACCAGGGCTGACCCTCTTTAGGAGTAGCCAAAAAATAAAAATTAAGGTAAACACATAATCTGAGGAATATGTGTGTGTGAAAGAAGGAGAGAAGGGGGGGAGACCATTGCAATAGCCTTAAAGGAGGTGAAAAACATGGCAGAGGAGGGATGAGATATTCATAAACTAGGGAGTGGGAAATTTCAGATATTATTATCCAACTTTTACAAGTAGAGTACAGTAGGACTTCAGTATCCGCTGGGGATTGTTTCCAGGTCTTCTCGTGGACAACAGAGAGAGGACAGCCCCCCCCCAAAAAACCCTGCTGTTTTATAACAGTAACATGCTTTATGGCTGCTATTTGTGACAGTAGCTTGCGTTATGGCTAATGTTTGTGGCAGTTGCTTGCTTTATGGCTGCTGTTTGTGACTGTAGCTTGCTTTATGGTATCAGGGCTGAGAAATGGCAAATGCATTTTAATGTAACCAAATGTAAAGTAATGCATATTGGGGCAAAAAATCCAAACTTCATCTATCAACTCATGGGCTCTGAATTATCTGTGACGGATCAGGAAAGAGATCTTGGTGTGTTGGTGGACAGCTCCATGAAGGTGTCTCCCCAATGTGTGGCAGCGGTGAAGAAGGCCAATTCCATGCTAGGGATTATCAAAAAGGGGATTGAAAATAAAACAGCCAACATTATAATGCCATTATACAAAGCAATAGTAAGGCCCCACCTGGAGTATTGTGTACAATTCTGGTCGCCGCATCTCAAGAAAGACATAGTGGAACTGGAAAAGGTGCAGAAGAGAGCGACTAAAATGATTACTGGGCTGGGGCACCTCCCTTATGAAGAAAGGCTAAAACATTTGGGGCTCTTTAGTCTGGGAAAAAGGCGCTTGAGGGGGGATATGATTGAGACATACAAAATAATGCAGGGTATGAGTAAAGTGGATAGAGGGAAGCTCTTCTCTCTCTCCCAAAATACCAGAACAAGGGGACATACACTCAAATTGAGGGCTGGGAGAGTAAGAACTGACAAAAGAAAATATTTTTTCACCCAGCGCGTTGTAAGTCTATGGAACTCCCTGCCACAGGATGTGGTGATGGCATCTGGCCTGGATGCCTTCAAAAGGGGATTGGACAGATTCCTGGAGGAAAAGTCCATCACAGGTTACAAACCATGATGTAGATGTGTAGTCTCCAGGCTTTAAACCGGGGTACTTCAAGGGCCAGATGCAGGGGAGTGGTATCAGGAGACAGATATCTAGTCTCATGCGCTCCCAAACGCATCTGGTGGGGCCTCTGTGAGATACAGGAAGCTGGACTAGATGGGCCTTTGGCCTGATCCAGCATGGCTCTTCTTATGTTCTTATGTTCTTATGTTGTGGCTGTGGAATTATTTATTTAATTTTTTCCTCTGCCAACCGTAGATAACTGAATCAGTGGTTACTGAATCAGTGAATGTGGGGGTCCTACTGTACTTTCTTTGCATGTTAATATCGGATTTCCAGTTTTAACTATACCTCTAATTCTAAAACAGTGGAAAGGCAAAGAAAAATTCAATAGGGCAAAAAAAAATGTTCTGCAGTCTGCACCTGCTTAGAGGCACTCATCATGTGTCTGATTAAGAATTCTCCAGCCTTGCTTTACTGATTGATCTTCCTTGCAGCTTAGTGCTGTTCTTCATCTTCAGTATTGCAGTGGATGACTGCCCTCTAATTGTAACAAAGACTTTTTAAAGGGTGGGAATGACCATTTCAGTCTTCACTTGTCTATTTTTGTTTCTGGGTGAAGTTTGTATAAGCAGGTTGGCTGCTTGCAAGAGAATTAGTGAGCTGACTGACAGGAAGGGTGCTGGATGATTGCCAGGTGAGACTATTCTGGCCCTTGGCAGGAAGAGGAAAATGTTTCTCTAGATTTTTTTTCCATTGGCTAATTTCCTCATTCCCAAAGGGGAGAGGATGCATCTGTAAGTAGGTCGATATTTAAATCAGAAGGAGAATGTCAAGAGCAGTGAAAGTTGTTTATTATTATCATCACCATCACCATCATTATCATCAGTTTAATATACCAGTCTCATTAGTGCCACAGCATTATTCTGGGCAGTTCCCAATAAAATACAGTCAAATAATTAATATAATAAATAACAAACCATAAATAACAAACATTCTAACCACATGAGAAAAAGGGCACCAGAGCATTAGTAAAACTACAAGAAACAGAAAATGAAAACAAAAAAAATATAGATAACAAATGGGTGGGCAAAGATGTAATATATATTACTTCATCTCAACTTGGATCAAAGTTGGAGGCCTCCCTGAAGAGTCATGTCTTCAACTGCCTCTTAAAAAGCAAAATGTTCTGCTTATATACTACCCCATACCACTTCAAGTAGGTCGAATAAGTGTCGCTAGGGAGATGGTCAGGCAAAGCTTCTCCAAAAACTGATTCCACAAAGATGGAGCCACTGTGAAGAAGGTCTCACCTCTTGAAGACTTATGGTCCTCCCTCTGGGTGGCTACTTGGAGGAGCCTCATCTGTGATGACCTGATGGGTTAGGCAGTTGACAAAAGGGGCCTTGTGACACAGTGGTTAAATGCTTGTACTGCAGCTAAAACTGTGCTCACGACCTGGGGTTCAATCCCAGGTAGCTGGCTCATGGTTGACTCAGCCTTCCATCCTTCCAAGGTCGATGAAATGAGTACCCAGCTTGCTGGGGTGGGGGGGAGCAATGTGTAGCCTGCATAATTAAATTGTAAACCACCCAGAGAGTACTTGGAAGTGCTACAGGGTGGTATATAAGCAGAACACTTTGCTTTTGCTTTGCTTTGGGGCATAAGTTGCTCTGACAACTAATGTAGGCTCAAACAGTGGAAAGCTTTATATATGAAAGTCAAAATCTTTAGCGTGATCTGGGACACCAGTTGAGGCAAGCCAAAATATTACACAAATACTCATGTGGCTATTTGGACACAGTTCAAACAAGAGAGAAAAATGGTTCAAATTTAAGGACCAGTGGTAACAGCATACTTAACAGTATGTGTTTAAGTAAATGGTTGAAATAAAGGTCTTCCTCAGAAAGAGGGGGAAATTAAACAAGGGGCTGAG
Source organism: Phrynocephalus versicolor (assembly GCA_023846285.1). Lineage (NCBI taxonomy): Eukaryota > Metazoa > Chordata > Lepidosauria > Squamata > Agamidae > Phrynocephalus > Phrynocephalus versicolor. The sequence goes on along the minus strand of JAHTLZ010000274.1, from coordinate 16,557,541 downwards.
GCATCCCAACTGTGCACAGACATCAATGTGAAGGTGCACCCTGGCTCTGTGGATGGTAGCAGGGTCAGATTTGAGGACTGGGATCCCTGATCTATGTACTGCTACAAAGCAGCAATCCGGTTGAGATGGACTTAGGGTGTCCGAGAAAGTGAACAACTTAAAAGCTGCTGGAAATGAGAAGAGAAAGAAAGAGAGTTGCAGATCAGTGACAAAACTCAATTGAACCGACTATAACCACAAAGTAGGTCCCTTGGATCAGTGGGGATTTCGTGACTCAACTCTAGTTGTGACTACTGGATTTCCGCCAATCTTTTGCTTAACTGGTGTGCAGCTAGGAATGTTTATAGTGCTACTGTAAATCCACAACAGGATTAAGGCCATTGTTGCAAACCTTGGGTTTGGACAGAGAAGTTAATAGAATGAAAAGGACTGCAGTAAATTTTTAACAGTTAGGAACAAAGGTGCTAGGTTCGCAATGACAGTGCTATCTGATTGCTTGTTATAGTTGGGTCTTTCTTCGGTCTCTTGAAAATGGAAAGAACCCTAATTCAGGAAAGAATAATGTAGCCAAATAACACTAGTACTGTATTGACAGGTTTTGGGTGAGATTTTCAAAACAGTTGTACAGAAGCAACTATAAAGAAAGGAGTGTTTAAAATGTCTTTTCTGTTTTGCATATTAGAGAAAATGCCCATCACATGAGATCTTTTCTGGAGCTGCAGATCTGGATGATTCTGGAGTGTTGAAGTTGTCTTCTTCACCTGCATTCAGACTCCATGTTTGTAACTAGAGATGGGGACAAATTGAAAACTGAATCACATTTTCTGAAAAATCTGGCAAATTTGTCAAAATTTATTGATTAGTATTTGTCCTAAATTGAGTCCCCGTCACAAATGAATTGATGAATTTTTAGCAATTTTTAATTTGTTAATTCATAAGGCTGTAAAATGGCTCCCAAGGCACCCAGAGATACTAAATTTGGAGAAAAGTATCCCATGACTCTTCTCTACACTCCCCAAAATAGAAACCCCAGAAATGTTTTCCCCAGGCACCTGGAGACTCCAAACTTGCAGAACAACTTCCTCTGACTGTCATTTACAATATGTTCAAGTATGGTGGAGACAGGGTTTTCCCATCCCAGTTGCTAAAGAACACCCTTCGGAAGAACTTCATGACAGTTAGAGCTGTTCGGCAGTGGAATATGCTGCCACAGAGGGTGGTAGAGTCTCCTTCTTTGACGGTCTTTAAGCGGAGGCTGGATGGCCATCTGTCGGGAATATTGTGATGGGGGTTCCTGCTTGGCAGGGGGTTGGACTCGATGGCCCATGAGGTCTCTTCCAACTCTATGATTCTATGATTCTATTATTCCTCACAACCACAATAACACAGGTGGCGGCCACACAAGGAAGGCAGGTGGGTGGGGTGGAGGATGAGCAGGGCCTTGGGGCCATGGAAGGAATGGGGGACCTTGCTGCGGCCCTCCCATTTTAAAGTGCCCCACTCAGCTGCAGCCGGTGCCCCAACCATATGGGCGGCAGGTGGGGGAGTGGGGGACCTTGCTATGGCCCTCCTGCTTTGAACTGCCCCACTAGACAGCATGGCAATCATCTGGGTGGTGGGTGGTGGGAGTGGGGGAAGCGACATAGCCCACTGCTTTGATCTGTCACAGCAAAAGAAGCAGCCACAGAGGGCAGCTTGCTTGCTTGTTCTCAAAGTGGGGGGGGGATCTGCAATTGGTCCCAGAACCCTCAAGACAACTGCCACATTAGACAGCACTTATAGATTATTGCAACACTCTCAGGGGGTTGCCCTTGATCCTTGTTTGGAGACTACAGCAGGTACAAAATACAATGGCCAGAGTGGTGGTTGGTGTGGACAGATATGACCACATCACTCCAGTTCTGGCTTGTTTGCATTGGTTGCCCATTGTGTCCTGAATAAGGTTCAAGGTACTGGTTTTGACTTACAAAACCCTCAACAGCTTGAGACCTGAGTACCTGAAAGAGCAAATCTTCCAGAGGTCAACTGATGCCCAACCCACCAGAATGTAGCAGGCACTCTCACTTCGGGTGGCCTCTCCCAGGGAGGCCCGGAAATCGATCACTCGAAACCGGGCCTTCTCTGTGGCCACCCCTTCACTTTGAAACAAACTGCCAAGTGAGATTCGCCCTGCACAGTCCCTGCTCACCTTTCAAAAAGTGCTTAAGACCCTGCTTTTCAGAGAGGCATTTGGCAACCATTAGGGTTTGTTTCTTTGTTTTGTTTTGCTCTGTTCCACCATCTTGCTGAGCATTATTTTTAAAAAAATGGTTGAAGTGTTTTTATTTTTTATTTTTTATGTAATTGTTGTAAACCACTTGGAGTTCCTTTGAGAAGATGGGTGGTATAAAGATAAATAAATAAATAAATAAATAAATAAATAAATAAATAAATAAATAAATAAATAAAGGGCAGATAAGAAGTCTGTCACTTTTAACCCTGCCAAAGCATTCAGTCTGAATGAACTAGATCCAAAGAAAAGCATTTAACTCTTTCCTAGCCAAAGGTTTTTAACTCCTCTCTGTGAAAATATTTAAATAATAATATTCAGCAGTTTGCTCATTTGAACTGTGAAATTATTGGGGGGTTTTCCCTTTGTGTTCGGAGATGATCTCAAAGCATGGTTTAGTTGGTTTACTCATGAGTAAGTTCACCCAGTTTACTCAGGAGTAGGTTTATTTGCTTTACAATACTTTACTCACAAGTATTTAAAAATAAATTTTAAATCATAGTATAATATTCAGAAGTTCAATCATTTAAACTATGAAAATTCTGGTTTGTTTGTTTGTTTGTTGTTTTTGCTTTGTGACTGGAGATATTCTAAAGCAAGTTTTATCCCATTCACTTGTGATAAAGTTTACCTGCTCTACTGATGAGTAAGAAGATAGCGGCAACAGCAGCCAACGGCAACTGCAACATGAGGGGAGAACATTGGGTGAAGGTTAGGGAGATAGAGGGAAGGTTGGAAAAACACCTTTCCCTCCTCACCACTTTCCTCACTCTATAGGAGTTACTGGCTTCCAAACTTTCCTATCATTAAAAGTTCTGCTCAGATCTCACAAACCAACAACAAGTCACATTAGCTTGCTGATCTTTCAGGGGGGGGGGCTTCTTTCAGTCCTCTGTGTTTGGTCACCCAACACCCCCTTACCATTTTACTCTAAAATATAATGTACTCTCTTAGTTGAAATTCTACTTGTAAAAACAAGCTTACAATCATTTTGTATTTTCTGCTTCATCTGTTTAAAAATTCAGTGTGAAAAACAACAGTATTCTTGCATTAACACCAAATCAATTCAGTCACATATCTGGGTTAGAAGTATTTAAACTCCAATACACACAGTGAGCCAAAAGCTTCCCACTCCAGAACTTATAATTATAACACTAATCTCTGTGCCAGTGACATGGCCATGAAACATCTAATAATTTACTGACACAGCACTTCTAAGGATGTTTCAAGTGGCATGATCACTGCAAAGACTGTACAGTAGTTGATGGATAAACTCAGGAAAGATTAATAATATCTGCTTATTGGTATCCTTGGAAAAACACAACATTTCTGATTCTTTGAATGTGTTTTATATCAGGCCAAGCAACCTCTGAGAGCTTGGGAGCCCTTCTTTCCAACCTACTCACTCCCCTGATGTTTGGTGGACTGCAATACAGCCTCTCCATTTTCCTTATCACCCAGGAACTTTGGGACAAACAATGACATCATGGGTATTATCAGCACACTGGTGGCACCACACCACAACATTTCTGGACAGCCTCTTTCAGGTTTTTCATATATGTGTGTGAAATCATTTGGGAAATCATGGAACCCTGATACTATCCACAAACTAATGGTCAAGGTGTTGAACAGGAGTCTCCCAGCACCACTACCATTCAAAAAGTGGCCCCTCACAAATGAACTGACTCCTTTTTTCATCAGTTCACCGCTTCTCACCCAAACACAAAACAATTATCAGGGCTATTTTTCAATAAGTGACGCTGGTAGTGAGCAGAAAAGTGTATCTTGTTGGCCATTTTGACTGCTGCCATTGGTGTTGTCAACATTCAGGCTGCCCTTTGCCACATAAAGCTTGGCATCCCTTTTTTCCTTCTGGTAACACAGGCATGATACTGTGCAACAATATTTTGGTCATTTCCTACATTCTTGAATTATTGGTACAGAAACACAATATTCTACCATTACCTGGAAGTTTAAGTATACATACACTGCATACAAGTTCCAGGAGAAACTTCCTTCATTTAGAAAAACCCAATGCTAGATGATTCCAGAATATGATATGAACTATGGCTATTGGGAGAAGACAGAAGCAAGAGCCGCTTGGATGTGGCTGTAGTCCCTTTATGCCAAAATACCATTTCATGATCTCCCAAGGGCTGTTTGGGACATCATGAAATGGTGAAGCAAACGGTTGAGTAAGTGCAGTATAGCTCAGTGACCCAGAGGTGGGGAATTTCGATTCTCATTCTTGATAAGAGATGGACTTAATGTTCCAGCTTTCTGATTTTAAGATGACTACTTATGGTATGGCAAAACATACACACCTTTAACTTCTCAGGTAAACTAATGGTGCCACAACCAGTCTGTGGCATGTAAACTAGAAAGCTATGTTCCAATTTTCAAACACTTTCCTTGGGGTAGGCAATCTGGGGAAGACCAAATATTGGACCAAAAGTTCTATGAACAAGCTGTGTGTATGTTTTCCAAAATATGCTCCCTCCCCTTCTGAAATTAAAAAGAAAGAGCAAGGGCTAAGAGTTAGCAAAATTGTCATTGGAAGCCAAGGTCAAAATCATTCATACTATGTAAAAGAAACACAGTGAAGAAAGGCAGCAGGGGAGAAGGAGATCAGTCCATCTGAGATGTGATGTTGGAGACGGCCAGAAAAGCAGAAAAGTGGGTGCTCAAACAAGCCATGCCTGGAATTTTTGCTACAGCAAAAACAAATAAACCGAACTCTCCTATCATTTGCATATAATGAAAATTCAGAACTGACCAGAATAGACTATATTGCTGGGGAAAGCAGGGGAGGAGAACAATAGGCAGACAAGAAGACCTAACATGAGACAGATTATCTCAGTAAAGGAAGCCACAGCTGTTTGTCTGCAAACCCTGTGGAAAAATTACTGGGGGGAAATTGCTAGGTACAGTGGGGAAGTAAAAAGAGTGAATAACCTAACATGAAATGTTTTTTGTTTGCAAGATCTGAGCAGAGTTGTTAATGATAGAGTATTTTGGAAGTAATTAACTCATATAGTCACCGTACATGACATATTTGGGTTTCATTTCTGAATTAATAAACAATTGTACAGTAACCATGAAGGTGGAATAATTGAACTTATGATAAGGATCAAAGTTATGCTAACATCAAATAAGACCATCTCCAGGAAAAACAAAAACAAAAAAACACAGTACTTGCACACCTTAAATGAGTGAACTTCTGAGTATTTATTCTCCATTCCTTTTAAAAATTATTTTTAAAAATATTTTTATTGCCAGATATAAAATCTCTTCTTTAATGCAAGCTTAGTAAGGTATGTGGAGGTCATTCTTTTGGAGTGCAACCGGGATACCACACTCCCCTCATTACAAAGTAGTAAAAGGCACAACCTCACTCTAGCCCAGGCCCCCAGTCATCTCATGGACCATTGACCTGTACCAAATTAGTCTCGGGTATCACTGTCACCAGTCAGGTATCCCAGTTCAGTGAGTCCCAGACAAGATGTAATATGGAAAAAATAAAAGAAAGTTGATTGATGTAAGATGTGGAATACAGTTCAGTCGTGTTTTGGTACTTAAAGTTTCTCAAAGCAGTTCACTCAAATACTGATCTAATTCCCTTTCTCAAACTTGACAGTTCCCTAACTGCCCTGTCTCATCTTCAGTGCCTGTCAGTTTCCCTATCTTAGCCCTATCTTAAACCTATCTTTGCCCTGACTCTAACTACCTCAGGTGGAGTTATTTAAGCGTTAAGGCTCCACCTCCACATTCCATATTTGGGCATAAACAAACCTATTATACCCGCTCCTGTACAGTTGCATACACAGTAAAATGGTGAACACTATAACTTCTCCCCCCTTACAGAGATTTGATTCAGGGAAGGCAACTAAACAAAGTTCCCTTCCTTATCAAACTGCAATACATTATAAATGAATGAATGAATGAATGAATGAATGAATGAATGAATGAATGAATCTTTATTTACAGTTGTTAACCAAACTGGAAAAAATACCAAAACATAAAGTTATCAGAATAAAACATGGTAAAAAAACATTATAAAACTTTTGATAAAACCCACAGTATACAAAAGAAACTGTTATATAAATAGTCAATATCAGGAAGATAGGTAAAACAATATGTCAAGGATCAAGCCAACATCAAGCCCCTAAGTGCAAACCACACTCCATATGACCATCAAGAACTGGAATACTGGAAGTCATAAACCTACGTACAACTACTGCGACAGTACAAAACCTGTTGACACAGTAAGAAATCTGCTGGGACCTGTGAGGAAGAAATAACTTCACATAGAATTCTACAGATCTCCCAGGAAATTTGTTGATGACAGGTTGAGTAAGTTCCTTAGGTTGGTCACGATAAAAAGAGCAATAAAGAATGAGATGAGTGACTGTTTATGATTAACTTCGCATGGGCACAAACAATTTGAGAGGGGAATATTTTGAAATTTCCCATCCAAAAGCTTGGAATGGAGTGCATTCAATCTGGCTAAGGTAAAAGCTCTTGTAATCTTTGAAGGCATTAAATTAGTCAGGTATGGGGATATAGTGAATTTATTGTAAATAACTAGACTGTGATTACCCAAGAGGTTCACATATTCTTGGATTCTATATCCCAAATCCTTAGTTTAACTGCAACTTTGGCATCAGTATAACCCATTGCTTTTAGGATACTGTTAGAGAAACCAATTTGCTGTATTTCTTTTACTACAAGCTGTTTCTGTTCTGACTGGGAGGAATCAATTAGAATCAATGGGTCCAACCATTCTGTGAAGAATATAAGTTTTAACCAATAATTAATCATAGGGACTTTGACCTGTGCTCTTATAGACACTAGACCAACCTCCAAACAAAGAGCTACATTTGATGTACAAGAGGGTGCAGCCAGAAATGATCTCAAAAATTTAGTCTGTACTACCTCCAAGGAGTGAAAGTCTGTACATTCAATTATTTGGGAACCATACAACATTTAAGGAATAACATTGCCTTTGAAAACCTGAATTGCTGAAGATACTTGTTGCCCTCCTTTAAAACAAAACAATCTAGTTAGTACCGCAGCACTCTTCTGGGCATTCAATGATGCATGTTTTAGTTGAGAGACCCAAGAGCCTATAGAACTGAAAATTATGCCAAGGTATTTGAAGCATGAAACCTGCTCTATGGAGTGGTTGTTTATAACCCACTTGTGTTTAATTCTTCTTCTACTAGTAGTTATAAGTACTTTGATTTTTGTGTAGTTTATTGCTAGTTGCTCATGGTTGCAATAGATAGAGAAGGCCCTCAAAAACCTTCTCAGGCCAACACAAGTTAAAGATAATAAAGCTACATCATCAACAAACAATAACATGGAAAGGGTGCATGAAAATAGCTTGGGGGATGAAATTTGGGTTTCGAGAGATTGCTCGCAATACCATTTATGTAAAAGTTACACTTGGTTGGAGATAGGTACCCCCATTATGAGCTGAAACTGGGTTGGACAACGCTCCTGCTGGATTACAAAGAATTTGTAAGCTGGAATTTTCATAGAGGTGTCGCATTAACAGAAGTCTGCTGTCTATGTTTGTTTCTTCGAACTTTGCCCAAAGTTTGTGCATTGGAACAAGATCAAAAGCCTGTTTGAAGTTGATGAAAGCTGTGTACAAGGCACCACCTTTAGAAGAGGAGTATTTGTGTTCTTCCAAATCACCACTGGCCTCACTTCACACCTGTGAAAACTCAGTGTATTTTCACTCAGGGCAAAGCAATGTTCCTCAAACATGTGTATTACCCCCACACACTACCACATGCCCATTTATCCTAATCAACTAAGAGACTGAGTGAAGTTTGGACAGTTTTTCAGAGTGATTTCTTCTGCTTGGCTCAATTTCTTCAGTTACTTTTTCTTAGGATCACTGAGCTTTCCTATCCCACTGCTTGGCACCAGTTGTGGAAGTCAGCCTTTCAGAGTGCAGCAGGGTTACCACACTCCCCTCACTACAAAATAGTAAAAAGCACAACCTCACTCTAGCACAGGCCCCCAATTGTCTCATGGACCATAGACCTGTACCAAATTAGACTTGGGCATCACTGCCACCAGTCAGGTATCCCGGGTCAATCAGTGAGTCTCAGACAAGATGTAACATGGAAAAAATAAAATTAAAGTTTACTGAATACAATAAGATGTGGAATACTGTTCACTTGAGTTCCGTTACTTAAAGTTTCTCAAAGCAGGTCACTCAAATCTAATCTAATACCCTCACTCAGACTTGACAGTTCCCTGACTGCCCTGTCTCATTTTCAGTGCCTGTCAGTTTCCCTATCTTAGCCCTATCTTTGCCCTATCTAACTCTAACTACTTCAGGTGGAGCTATTTAAGCACTAAGGCTCTGTCTCCACATTCCATATTTGGGCATAAACATTAACCCATTATATCCCCTCCTGTACAGTCACATACACAGTAAAAGGGTGAGCGCTACAAGGTGTTTTGACTCTTGAAAATAACCTTGTGTCTTTGATGTTTTTTGTGACCATTCATTGCCCTTGAAATGTCTCTCTTCCTGGTCTGTGAAGTTGCAATAATCTAGCTACTTTTGATTATGTTTATTAGTTAAAATTGAATTTATTGTACACATATGTTTAATTGTTTTGATTTTTGTTGCAGCTGCGTTGCCAGATGGGCGGTATAGAAATTAAGTAAATAAATACTTTGGAATGCTCTTGCTATTAAACCTGTTTTACTTATAAAAAGTGATTGTTTTCTCTTTTTTTGAAAGGCCTTCTTTGAGGATCAACATTTCTACCCCTGCAGCCTAAATTCCTTCTAAATTAAATAACAAAGCATTCTCCTTCAACATAAACAAAACTGATCTTTCCAACATAAACAAAATTGATTGGTTCCTCCGGGGAGAAAGGCGGCATAAAAATGATGATGATGATGATGATGATCATCATCATCATCATCATCATCATCATCATCATCATCATCATCATCATCAGTTTTAAACTATGGGTGTTTAAATGTCACTTGTTTCTGCACGGGAGGGAGTGAAGAAATTTTTCTTTTAAAAAAATCAGGTCAAAACCCTTTGCCTAAACTTCCCAAATTTGGTAAAGATCAAGAGCAGACAGTCTGCTGTATCCGTGACCAATTTGGTCATGATATGAATTCTAGTTGGAATTTTTTTACTACCTTCATATTTAGAATTGTCTATACTGTTGATTTGCTTTGCTGCCCAGGAATCCAGTGATAATAGAAGATACTTGTCACAGCAGACAGTTTAGTTTTGTACCAGCAAAGCAGTGACAGTCATGCTCACCTACTTCCATGTTTAAATAATATATGTTGGGGACATCTAGAAAGGGCTAGTGGGTTGTCAGAATTGTGAATCGCTTGCCATAGGAATCCAGTCCCACACTTAACTACTAAATATCTGGATGATGTTTTGTAGTTTTGTAGTTTTAAAATTTTTAAGTTTTAATTTGATTAAAATTAATTTCTGGGTTTTAATTTTAAATTTTAAAAACGACTTATGGCACATTATTAAGAACGACTCACTCTTTTCTGTCTTTTGTAGCACAACAATGTTCAAAATGAACTAAAATCACTTTGAAATTCACAAACCATCTCAAAACAACACCTTACAATTAAAACCTTCCTTATCATGGGAAGGGTAAGGAACAACCTTGAGCTCTGCCCATCTTGCAGGCTGGTGGCATTTATCTACATAGATATAAAAGTCTATACCCCTGAGGTACTCTTTTATTATTTTATTTCCACCACATTTTTCAAATACTGACCTATTCCTCAAGTGAAGCATTTTAAAATTATCAGAATGACTTTTGTCACGTAGTCATTGAGCAGGAGCAAATTAACCATTGTGTATGATCATTTAGATGCGTATATGATATGACGGGATAGCTCCGTGAGGCAGATATCTGGCTAGAGGGTAGGCGTTCAGTTCCCTGCTAGGCATCCCAGAAGAGCCAGCCTATGTGGCCTTGGACAAATTGCAGAGACCCAGAAGTCCCCAGGATGCCCCCAAAGGAGATGGATGGAATACCACTTTAGAGTACTGTACTCTCTATCTAGAAAACCCTTAAAAAGCAGTGTTTACTTTTTTAACCCAGCTGAAAGTCACTACTGACTTCATGGCACACAATTATTACTCTTATTTGATATATATCAATTTAAACAAACAAATGTATTTTTTTTGAAAATGTTAAAATATATAAATAAAGCCCTTTCAAACAAAATCTGGCCTCAAGTGATCACATGACACTTAGAATAATGGAATCATATAACAGTGAAGTTGGAAGGGGCCTACAAGGCCATCAAACCCTCCCACTCTCTGAAGGATAAATCAAAGGATATCTGCCAGGTGATTGTCCATTTTTTCTTGAATGCCTCCAGTGTTGGAGCACTCACCCCATCTTGAGGTACAGTGGTACCTTGGTTTACGAGCATAATCCATTCCAGAAGCATGCTCGTAAATCAAAATACTTGTATATCAAAGCAAATTTCCCCAAAGGAAATAAAGGAATTTCAAATGATTCATTCTGGGGACCCAGTTTCCATAATCCCTCTGGAAAAAATTGCTTTGACATATGGATGCTGGCGGCCAGAGAGGCCAGGACCGAGCAGCCAGGGCCCGCCGTTAGGGCCGGAAGCCACCACTGGACACCACCAAGCCTGCAGCTAGGGCCAGAGGTTGCAACCAGCCCACACGGGGCCTGGCACAAGCTGCCTTGGCAGACCTGAAGGCCCATTCCAGGCATCATTAGGCCCGCAGTGAGCCCCAGAGGCCACTTGCAGTCACATCCAGGGGTGCATCCCAAGATGGTGGCGGTGACAGTCAGGAGAAGGAAGAGGAGGAGGTGGTGGTGGCAGAAGAGGTGAGCCAGGCCGTGATTGCAAAACGAGCACCTCTGATGCTCGTTCAGCAAGACATTCCTCACAAAGCAAAGCAAAATTTTATTAAACATTGTGCTCATGTTGTGAAACACTCATAAACCAAGGTACTTGTAAACCAAGTTACCACTGTAATTGGTTCCACTCATTTCTTTGGTCACAATTATCTATTCAGTATTATCATTAACATAAACTTTAAAGGGTGAAGAAAGAAATTATTAAATATCAAATACAACATTTCTAATTCATTCTTTTCTTTTCTTGTCTTTTCTTTTGTTTCGTTTGATAAGTGCTATTATTTTCCCAGTTTGAAACTACAAAAGAATATCCTTTCCCATAGCTGTTATTGGGGTAAAAACATAGAAATACATTCACCAAAATCCAATTAGCTATGGCAATTGACATATATCTCAATGGTGAATTGGTACAAATCAAGAAGTCAGCACAAGCATTTGCTGTGCATGGAATACTACAGCAAATGCCTGCACTGACATCTTAGCATGTATAAATTCATCATGAAATCTTCCATCAGTTCCTGTAAGCCAGTATAAAAACACAACAGAATTTTGGCCACTATAATACTTCTAAACAGAGACCTCTGCCCTTGAAATGAATAGGAATACCAAACAGCAATTCTTTCTTCTGTACCTGCTTTGTGCTAAATCAGGACTCTATACACAAGGCAGGTAAGCTTGACAACTGTTTGTCTGTGAAGATTCTCAGTCATCCAGGTGAGTTTATCTGGAAGTTGAGTCATGGCAACTGGACTTCTTTTCTTGACAGATTGAAATATTTCGCTGCTTATCCAAATATAAGATGAACAATGGCCTGAATAGAACAATATATCTCAAGCGGCCATTTCAACAATCCCCAGACAAATCAAGAATGCTTCACACCTCCACCAACAAGGCCGTGCCTAAGGACTCATACTTTATGGGTGTTGGGAAGGTTGTAAAGGTGGGCCATTGTCCACCTAATTATCTTATTGAGGCTATTGTGCACCTAAGGAGCCTACTCAAGCCATTGTTCATCTTATGAGCCTATTTCAGATCAGGGTGACATGAGGTCAAAGTGAACTATAGAATGGAGAACACACAACTAGCTTTCCTTAGACTGATGAAGCTGTTTGGATGAGCAGCGAAACATTTCAATCTCTCAAGAAAACAAGTCCAGTTGCCATGACTCAACTTCCAGACTTGACAACTGTTTCAAATGTTTGAATGTTGTCTCTGTAGATATTTGTTCAGGCCCAAACCTGTGTAATTTTTTCCATAAACAGCACAGGTTTAAACAGGTTTTTATCCCAACTGGCTTTGGGTGGCTGGGATAGGAAGACTTAGGCGGGAAAATGAACATGTTCCTACCTGTCCCAAGCCCTTGGAATGCAGTGATTGCAAATTTGGGGTGGTGGGGTGGGGCAAAACCACACATTATATAGAGAAGAGAAAGAACGGGATACATCAGAAAAGCCCCTGGAAATTGCAACCAGGAGCATAAATGAATAATGTGGCTAAAGGAAAAAAATGATGCAAATAGTTTTTTCCATGGAAGAGAGAAAAGCAATGGGCAAATGAGACAAAGAATGTATTGAGAAGAAGGAGGGTCAATTAACTCTGCCAACCTGCCCTTCCATTGGTCCTGTTTAGAGCATTCAGCATGTTTTGGTTTAAAAGCTGTGGGAATGGATGGATATGTGTAATAATAAATGCTTACCAAAAGCCATCAGATTACTAATCCCAGTTTCATAGAATCATTGTAGAGTTGGAAAAGACCTTGGAGGTCTTCTAGTCCAGCCCTCCTCCCAAGGGCAGGAGACCTCCTACCATCTCGGACAGATGGCTGTCCAATCTTTTCTTGAAAACCTCCAGCGATGGGGCACCCATAACATTGGGAACAAAGCTGTTCCATAATGGCTCTCATGACAGGAAATTGTTGTGGCGTGGGGTTTAGTGATTTCAGCAAGTGATTTCAGCTCTTAGACGTAGCAGGCTGGAAACAGCTTCTAGTGTAACAGCTCTTTATTCAGAGAGAGAACAAGACTGGGGACTGGGGAGAGGGAGTTACATTTATAGGGGCCAGGACTGGCTAGGAAAAGATACATTTTGGAGGGAACAATTACAACCAATCACAAAGCTGCCTTTTGGCAGAGACCAATAGGATTGAGGATCCAAATGCAGCAACTTGAATAAACCAATAGGCCTGTTCCCTTTGGAACAGGAACAGAAACCAATAGGAATACAGATCAATACACAACACCCCTTCCCCCCTGGTGGCACAGCACACGTAATCCTTTAGATATTGTGGGGCCCTGCGATTTCTAATTGATCTCCTGACTACGGGTGTTGCAGGGGCTTGAGCAGGCAGTGTCTGTGGTGGAGAGTCTACTGTAATAGCTTCGTCTGACACGGAGGGGGTTTCAGACTACTCAGTGTCCCTGATCTGTTCCTCGGCACCATGAGGACTTGCAGGCGCAGATTCATTTGCTGAAGCCACTGGTGCCTGCACTCCTGGGGCATCTCCGCTCTGATCTTGCAGCTGTGACTCATTCATGGGGGTAGTGTCACTCTCGGGCTGCAATTCTCCCACACCTGTACCAACTCTACTGGGCGCTCTGCGCCTCAATTGGTCCACGTGCCTATGCCAGACCCTGCCATCTTCAATGGTCACGTAATAAGAGACTGGCCCAGACGCTCTGGTAATCACCCCTGGCACCCACAGGGGACCTCTGGCATAATTTCTCACCCAGACCAAATCTTCAGGAGCAAAATACCTTGTAGAGTCGCTCTCTGCCTGTGGAGGTGCTCTAGCCTTGCGGTTTGGCATTTTGTCTGGGTGGACATAGTCCAGCACCGTCACCAGCCTTCTACCTAGAAGCAGCTCTGCTGGCGACTTGCCCGTAGTAGTACACGGCGTCGCATGCTGCAAGAACAACATTCAGGCAATGCATGTTGACCAGTCACCCTCCATCAAGCGTGCAAGAGATCCTTTGGCTGTCTGCACCATGCGCTCAGCCTGCCCATTGGATGAGGGATGAAAAGGAGCTGAGGTGACCCCTCTTACGAAATTATCAGCCAGAAATGCCCTGAATTCTTGGGATACAAAGGCTGCTCCATTATCTGAGACAATGGTCTCGGGCAACCCATGGGTTGCGAACAGCTGTCTCAGCACCTTGATGACTGCAGCTGACGACATGCTGGGAACCATAGCCACCTCTAACCATTTAGAATACGCATCAACGATAACAAAAAAAAAAACCTTTCCTTGGAATGGCCCAGCAAAATCTAAGTACAGCCGGTTCCAGGGAGTCCGGGTCTGCTCCCACCAGTGGACTGGTGCTCTGGCCACTTCTGGGTGCACTTCCTGACATGCCTTGCACGTCCGTACCCATTGTTCAACATCTTGGTCCATCCCAGGCCACCATACATAGCACCGGGCCAGCGACTTCATCCTGACCATTCCCGGATGCCCCATGTGCAGTGTATCCAGAACCCTGTTTCTCAGTGGTGCTGGGATGATTACCCTGTCTCCCCACAGGAGACAGCCCTTATGCAGGGATAGCTCATGTTGCCTTGTTGCGTATGGTCTAAATTTTTCTTCATGCGGGCCACCTGGCCATCCCCTCCCCAGCCAAGTGAGCACACGGGAGAGAGCGGTATCTTTCCTTGTTCTCTCAGCTATTTCAGTGGCAGTTACAGGGCCCCCCGGAAGTGTTTCCAGCATCATCACTCGTTCTGCTGGGGCAGGATCCGCATCGCTCACATCAGGAAGGGGCAAGCGACTTAATGCATCAGCGTGGCACAACCTTTCCCCTGGAACATGGGTCAGGGTGTACTGGAACCCATTCAGGAATATAGACCATCGCAACATTCTGGGGGAGAGAATCTGCGGCGTCTGTTTGTTTGGGTTGAACAATGTTAACAGAGGCTTGTGGTCAGTTTCAAGGAAGAAGTGGCGACCATATAAATAGTCATGAAACTTTTTAATCCCTGCCACTATTGCCTTGACTTCCTTGTCAATTTGTGCGTAGTTGCGCTCCGTTGGTGACAACGTACGAGAATAGAACGAGATGGGCTTTTCTGACCCATCCGCTTCCCTATGGCACAGCACAGCTCCCAGCCCATACTGAGAAGCATCACATGCCAGGACAAGAGGTTTTGACTCGTCATAATGAGCAAGGACGCTCCTGCTAGTCATCATGCCCCGCAAGGTGTCAAAAGCCTTCTGCTGTGCCTGAGCCCAAAGCCACACACTCTTTTTCTTCAATAGTTTATGCAACGGTTCCGCTATTGAAGCTTTCTGAGGTAGAAATGAATGATAAAAGTTAATAAGTCCCAGGAATGACTGTAACTCCGTCTTGTTCTGTGGGCGTGGTGCCTCAGTAATGGCTTTAATTTTAGAGTCAGTGGGTGGATGCCCGTTGCATCAATTTTAAACCCCAAGAAATCCACAGATGGCACCCCAAAACTGTATTTTTCCTTTTTTAGCTGCAGCCCCACCTCTTTAAATTTGAGTAACACAGCACGGATACGCCCAACTAGTTCCTGGGGGTCTTTCCCAGCAATCAGAACAACATCAAAAAATGGCAAGACCCCTGGCAGACCCCTTAACAGGCGTTCCATTAGTCCTTGAAAAATCCCTGGGGCCACACAAACTGTAATCTGTTTACTCTGAAAGCCTCTCTGTGTGTTACGAATAGTCTGTGCTTCCGCAGATTGTGGAGTCACTGGCAGCTGCTGGTAAGCTTGTGCCAGGTCAAGTTTGGTGAAAATTTCCCCCCCAGCTAGTTTTGTCAACAGCTGTGAGACGACTGGAATGGGGTATAAATTTCGCCTGATTGCTTTGTTGATAGTACATTTATAATCTGCACAAATTCTCACTTCCCCATTTGCCTTAAGGGGTGTGACGATAGGGGTCTCCCACTTAGAAGAGTCTACAGGTGAACGAACTTCCTGTTTGACCAATTTGTCCAGTTCCGCCTCAATCTTGGGTTGCAGTGCAAATGGCACTCGCCTTGGCTTGAGTCGGATTGGGGCCACCCTGGGGTCCAGCTCAAAGTTAATTGGAGGCCCTTTATAACAACCCAGTTTTCCACTGAAGAGTTTGACAAATTCCTGGCCTAATGCCTTGCCCAACTCTGGGGAAGTTTGGACTGAGTTGAGCCCTGATATACACAGTCCCAAGGCGGGAAACCAGTCAGTACCCAGGAGACTGGGGCGACTCCCCTTTGCAATCACCAATTTAAGCTTGGCCTGTTTCTCCCGGAATTGTACCCTCACCGCACACATTCCTAGAATGTGGATGCGGCCTGCCGTGTATGATTGCAAGGTTGCTGGGAATGGTTCCAGAGAGGGAAACTTACCCCCAGGGAAGAGCCCCCTTGCAGTCTGGTCTGAGACCATGGTGAATCCAGATCCGGAATCCACCTCCATGTCGCATGGTTGACCTTCAATCTTCACTCTGACAGATGTTTTGTCTTGCGCCGGGAACTGCACGGTCTGTCCGTTGATCTCTGTGAGATAATTGCATTCGTCCAGGAGATGAGTCGTGGTGGATGATCTGCGATGCGTTGATCTTCTAGGTGATCCCGTTGCTCCAGCTTCCACCGACCTAGAGGCCCTGGTGATGTGTCCTGACTTTCTGCATGCCCTGCCCGTAGCATCATGAAAATGGCAGCTTTTCCGCTCATGGTTACTGCCACAGCCTGGGCAAGCGCCTCAGCGATCTTTGGGCCGTGCATCCGCCTGACGCACCAACTCAACACCACAGACTAGGCTCTGGCTTGGACTAGCTTCTGGTTCATCCATGGCATGGGCAGCCTCTACCCGCAGCTTTGTGGCCGTGCAGCTGGCATTGAGCTCTTCCTGCTCATAATTCTCCATGGCGGTGGCCTCTTTCAAGGCGGAGGCAAGAGTGATATCTTCCTTTGCCACAATGCGCCTTCGGGCTTTTTTGCTGCTGAGCCCCCCAACAAGAGAGAGTCTTCAAGATTTGGGAAGCCACAGTGCTGAGTAAGCTCCCGGAGACCTGCCAGAAATGCAGCCACAGATTCTCCGGCTTGCTGCTGCCTTTTCTGAAACTCCAACCGCCAGGCCATCTTGGTTTTGGTAGGTGCCAAATGGCTTGTCAGCCAGGCGAAAATGTCTGTGAGTGCCTTGGCCAACTTGAAGGTCTCCCGCCCACAGCAACTCAGGAATGTGGCCCTTCTTTTGCTGGCATTAGTGGTTCCTTGAGCCGCCATGAAGAACTCGAAGCGTTCAACATAGTTCTCCCAAGTGTGGGGCTCCGATGGCTGGAAGGGCTCCAATACCCGTGACTTTCCATTCTCCGGGTGGGCAGGGTCATCTTCTAAACCAGCTGGTGAGTCTTGTTTTCCCTGTGAGCTGGACTCTGAGTCAGCGTGATGATCCTCTGCTTCTCAGCATTCCGGATCCCATCCTCGTCGTCAGTGTTGTGGCGTGGGGTTTAGTGATTTCAGCAAGTGATTTCAGCTCTTTGACATAGCAGGCTGGAGACAGCTTCTAGTGTAACAGCTCTTTATTTAGGGAGAGAACAAGACTGGGGACTGGGGAGAGGGAGCTACATTTATAGGAGGGAGGACTGGCTAGGAAAAGATACATTTTGGAGGGAACAATTACAACCAATCACAAAGCTGCCTTTTGGCAGAGACCAATAGGATTGAGGATCCAAATGCAGCAACTTGAATAAACCAATAGGCCTGTTCCCTTTGGAACAGGAACGGAAACCAATAGGAATACAGATCAATACACAACAGAAAATTCTCCTTATTTCCAGGTTGGCTCTCCCTCTGATGAGTTTCCGCCCATTTGTTGTTTTCATACCATCAGGTGCAACTGAGAATAAATGAATGCCCTCTTCCTTGTGGCAACTCTTCAGTTATTAGAAGACTGCCATCATATCTGCCCTCAGTCTTCTCATGGTCAGGCTAAACATGCCTAGTTCTTTTAGTTGTTCTTCATACAATTTAGTCTCCAGTCCCTGTATCATCTTAGTTACCCTTCTCTGCACCTTTTCTAGAGTCTCTGTGTCTTGTTTGTATTGTGGTGACCATAAATGGACACTGAATTCAAATGAGGCCTCACTAGGGCAGTATAGAGTGGTACTATCACTTTCTGTGATCTTGATGCTATCCCCCTCTTGATGCAACCTAGGACCATGTTTGCTTTTTGGCGACTGCAGTACTCTGCTGCCTCATCAGTACTTTGGTCCACCAGGACATCTAAATCCCTCTCACAGGTACTATTGTTGAGCCAGATACCACCTATCCTGCACCTTTGCATCTGGTTTCTCCTGCCTATGTGCAGGACCTTGCTTTTCTCGCCATTGAACTGCATCTTATTGGATAGGGCCAAATGTTCAAGATCTTTCTGAATGTTGAGTCTGTCTTCCAAAGTATTGGCAATTCTCTCCAGCTTTATGTCATCTGCAAATTTGATGAGTTCTCCTTCAATCCCCTCATCAAGTTCATTTATGAAGATGTTCTTGTCACTGGGCATTATCTATCCCACATTCTACTAACTGAAATTATGGCTAGCATTATTTCTCACATTCTTTTTATTGATTTTAATTTAATATTGTTCTATTGTGCCTTATATTATGATGCCTCTAGGAATTATGTTGTGTCTATTGTGTGGTACTTTAGTTGTTATCTTGTGAATTTCAGAGCACTAGAACTGTGAAAGCATGTCAACAAGCAATATTAAAACAACACCTAAAAATAAGAAGACAAAGACATTGTGGCATCTTAAAGACTAATTATATTTTATGTGAGCTTGCTTACTTTTTGATCCATCCATCCATCCATCCATCCATCCATCCATCTACTACCTTTCTCTTTAAAAAGGACTTGCCTTGTTTTGGCTGTTGGTTAGTTTCATCCTGGACATTTGTATAAAACCTTTCTACTTCGTTTCTCTTCTTCAGCTTCTGTAGTTGGAGCACAAATGTGAAGGATGGTTGTGTTGTCTGGTTGTATAGCTTGCTGAGTTAGGTGGAACCAGTTTCCCACTGGGCTTTCTAGGAGGAGAACCAGCATGTGTAGCCCTAAGCAAGCTACATAGTCCCAGAACACGCTCAGAAGAAGGGAATGGTAAATAACTTTTGAGTACTCTAGACTGGGAAAACCTGGAAGGAGTCATCATAAATCATAATTGACTTGATGGTACATCATTATTAAGTTGATAAGCTTTCAGATATTGGACTGATATTTATTTAACCAGACTTTGTAGCCTCATTATAGTCTATGCTGCATTATGGCTTGTGCTACATTTTGTCTCATTATTAAAGTCACACTGTTAATGGCTTACTCCAGTTCACTCGTTTCTTCATATCAACTATTGTTATATTGAATCATTCAGTTTCATGCTTTATGCTTTCAACTTATCCTTGATTTATATAATTCACTCTTTGTGTTCTTTCAGTATATATCACAGTGTCAGACTTCTCTTTTGCTTTGGGGAGCAATTGCATCATTAGCGGTAGGACATTCATACTTGTCATATGTTCCAAGTAACTGAAGAAGTGCCTGCTGACCTGGAAGCCTCAACTTCCAGTAATATCTCTCATTTTATTTTGATTTATTTCATAACAGGATTTTCAAGGCATAAAATATTCAGAAGTAGTTTACTATTGCTTTCTGCTGGACAGTACTAATGCCAATTAGCTTGAGTGTCACTTCTTTTGTCTATGAAAGATTTTCTGTCAGCTCTCACTGCTGTTGCTGTCAAGCATCTGCCTTCCCATCACCATTGGAACTACCAATTGTCTTGCTGAGGTAATCATTAATTTCTGGAGAGGATGGGTGCATTTCTCTCACTTGAACATTTTATGTGCATCACAGTTTGGCTTCTCAGCTTTGACCATTCCACCTTGAGGGACCTTGCTGAGAGCCTTCTGGCAATGTTGCTTCTTTGACATAATGAAATAAATGTCCTCAATTACAATGAGATGTGCACCCAAAAGAGGAAGCATTTGCTGAAGCACTACTCAACTTACAAACCCTGCTTGGCTGGTTAATTAAGGAGGAACTAATAAGGCTTTCAGGTTTTACTATTGATCGTGACAAAATCAGAAGGCAGAAAATAGATCAGAATAAGCAGAGGCTAAGCAGAGGCTAGTATAAAGTGAAGATCTTCACCAGGATCTTCACTATATACTTTTAATTTTTTTTTAAAAAAAGGCATTTTTTGCAAGCATTTTGCCTGAAAATCTTTTGTTTAAACTCATTGTGTTTTACCAACTAGTTAAATGTCTATTTCAAGATTTTTTAGCCTCCTTGACCGCCCAAACATAGCACCTGGTCAGTAAACAAATGGCAGCCCTATTAGATGCTGATTGGTCCTTTTTCCATCTGCTCTCAAGTCTTTTGCGTTCTTGCTTCATCACTCTCATCTCACCCGTGAACCATGGTGAGGAGCAAGCTCCACAACAGAGAAGACGCTTGGGGGAACAATCCGGTCAACGGCCCGCAGGCATCTTCATACCACCTCTCCACCAGGGCTTCCACCGGATTGTCAGCCAGATGGTCAGGAAACTCTCCAAAGGCCTCCTCCAGACAAGGGGCCGAGGCTCCCCGTGGGGTGGGGCAGCAATTAATAGGGGGAAAGACAGCAGATGATGGTCTGACCATGACACAGGTTAAGGAACAATGTCCCAAACCTCAGATTATATCCCGCTGATGTGGAGGAAAAGACCAGGTCCAAGGTATGCCCTGCTCTATGGGTGGGACAGCCAACATGCTAGGACAGATTCATGGAGACCATGGACTCCATGAAATCCAGAGGCGCTCCTGATAGCCCATCCTCGGCATGCACATTGAAGTCCCCTAGCACCAAAAGGCGGGGGAGCTCAGTAAAATCTGATAGGAATTGTGCAGGGTTGATGGAGCACGGTACCCCAGCAGAATGCCAAACCTGTCCTGCTGACCCACTAATAGGTGAAGGCATTCTAATGCAGGACACACCAATGCCGCAGATCTGCTGACAAAAAGAGATCCCCTGTGAACGATGGCCACGCCACACCCTCTGACCCTCCAACCTGCCCACATACTGGATTTGAAACCCGGGAGGGCACAGCTGGATGAGGGATGCCCCTGCCTCTGTCCCCACCCAAGTCTCAGTAAAACAAGCCAGGTTGGCCCACCCGTCCATGATGACATTATGAAGGACAGGGATTTTATTGGGGACCGACCTGGCATTGACCGACAGACAGGACATGTTGGAGGCACATATCAGGAAATCACCCATTACTGTTACATTGTGACTCTTTGTAGTTCTTGCAATTTGTTTTTCAAAGGCTGTATCTGTATCTTCTCCTTGATTGGGTGACAGACTCCAACTACTGTGTTTCTTTTATTTTTCACCACAATTATATTAATACAAATGATCTCAACAGGACAACCAAACTCATCCTCCTTTATTTCTGTGTAGGAATATGTATTTATGACACATGGTGTGACTCAATCTGCCTATTTCTAAGGAGGAATAGTCCTGGCGGGGCCTCCATACATAATAGAAATGTTATAGTTTAGACATTTGTCTAAAAAGGCTATTAAGATTCTAAAATGTCCAAACAAGTACTAAGATTGCTCAATTTTAAAACTTAATTAAAATATTCACAGGATCTAGACGTCTAACACAAGTAATACAGTTGACAACTCCAGTTAGAAGCACAACCAGCCAAAACCAGCCTAAGTGGTAGGACTTGCCAAAAAGTGCATCATCGACACACCCACCAGCTTAGTACAGTTTGTACTAGGTTAAACTTTACAGTGAAATGCTTACTCAAGGCAAGACAGGTTGGGAAAACCAGTTCAGCTGACTTTGATGTTAATGTTATCAAAACAATGATGATTGCAAAATAAGAATTGTTCTCAATAATAATAATAATAATAATAATAATAATAATAATAATAATAATAATAATAATAATAATAATAATAATAATAATGTTGATAAGCAGTCACTATACTTTCCTCATAGCAATGTTTTGAAAAAGGTGTTGGCTTCAGTATCCCAAGGAAAGAATGAGCACATGCTGGATGGTAATGGAACATTTCACTTCCTTTTTTGTTGGTTTTTAATTAAGCAGTTCTCTTAGTGCTGGGAGGGAAGCAGGGGAGATTGCCCTTTTAAATTGAAAATAGTCCCATTTGGGTGCAGGAAGATTTTGAGACTTTCTCTGGACACATCCAAGCCCTTCTTCTGAAGGACACTGTTCCAAATAAGACAATGTGTATGTGAAGCAGTGGTGCAGAGATTCTTGGTTCCATGAATGAGCTGTCCCCTCACCCTGCTGTGAAGAATGGGTATGAGAGGGTTTACAGCCTCTGGCCTGCCTTGCAAGATATACAACTAACCGCTGCAGAAGAAGGAAGTGAAGGGAAAGAGGACACTATTTATTTATTTATTTATTTATTTATTTATTTATTTATTTATTTATATACTGCCTGCTTCCCACAGATAACTAACTCAAGGCGGTGTACATAATAGATAAAACAAAGCAGAACAACCACAACAAACAAGAATTAACAGCAAGAACAAAATGTAGAGAATAGGGATGGGCATTTCATTTTGAACCAGTGGGTTACAAAATGACCCACATGAGCCCAGGTGGTGCTCAGAACCCTCTGATGCACGCAGAGCCAATTGCTTTACCGTTCTCTGGGCTCATGTGGGGTTAAACTCCAACCAGAAATCAAGCTGCAAAGATACCTCCCCATGGTCTCAAGAGCTTAGTTTAGCTCCATGCCAGCACATAAAAACGTAAAGCAATTGGCTCCACGTGTACCAGGTTCCAAGCACCACCTGGGCTAATACTGGTTCTAATACGAAATGCCCATCCCTACACAAGACTTTAAAACCTTACTGGTCACCAAAACCTCCCTAAAGAGCCAGGTCTTAAAAGCTTTCCGGAAGGTGGGCAGTGGAGGCATCAGGCAAAGCTTGCTCAATAAGGTATTCTGTAATGACGGGCCCACTACAGTGGGCCTCTTTAATGGTGGCAGCCCAGAGTGTGAGGGCCTGTGATGCTCTGGAGGGTTGGGCAACAGCTGACCGTAGGGAGATATGCTCTGCCAGATACTCAGGGACCAAGCCATGGAGGGTTTTGTAAACCATGGCAGTACCTTGAACCTAATCCGGGAGACAACAGGTGACCAGTGCAGGCAAGCCAGGATAGGGGTGATGCATGCAAATCTGCCAGCACCAACCACCAACCTGGCTCTGCATTCGGCACTCACTGCAGTCTCCAAATCCGAGTCAAGGGAAGCCCCACATGGATTGTGTTATAATAGTTAATTCTGGAGATCACCACCACATGCAGAATCCTCGTCAAGAAATGGGTGAATCTGGGTGATCAGCCAAAGTTGATAAAAGGCCGCCATCTGAGATTCCAGGGACAAAGCTGGATCCCATGCAATGCCCAGACTCCTCAATCTCTCAATCAACTGGAGGGCAGACCCACCCATGCCGGGGAGAGGGCCACTGTAGCCATCAGAGGACCCATTGAAGACCAGAACCTCTGACTTCTTGGGATTCAGCTTGAGCCTGTTGGACCTGGTCCACTCCAGGACTGCAGCCAGGCAGTGCTCCAGGGACTGAACAGGCTCCACTGCAGAGGTGGAAAAGGAGAGATAGAGCTGTGTGTCATCAGCATACTGATGACAGCTAACTCCAAAACTCTGACTGACCTCCTGCAGTGGCTTCACGTGGATGTTAAAAAGAATGGGGGAGATCGCTGAACCCTGGGGGCATCTCACAAGTGGGAGTCCAAGGGGCCAACAATTCCTCCCCTAGCCTTACTCACTGAACTCACCCCTCAAGGAAGGATCGGAGTCAGCAGAAGGCTGACCTTCCAATCCCCACCCCAGAGAGTCTGCCCAGGAGGATACCATGGTTGATGGTATCAAAAGCCATGGAAAGATCGAAGAGGACCAACACGATAGAACATTCCCTGTCAGCCCTCCTCCAGAGATAATCCTGCAGCACTGACCAGGGTGTCTCAGTCCCATGGCATAGTCTGAACCCAGATTGGAATGGAGGCAAAGCAAGGTCCATCTGCTCCGCAAGGCCTGTCACCCCTTCTCTGTTGGGCCCAGGCCTGTGGAAGTCAGCTGGGAGGCAGTGATGACAGTGCTGGAAGAGGCTGTGGAGCTTCCGTGTTATAGTGGCAGCAATGCTGCAGGGTTCCAGGGCCCATTGGCTTGGGCAGGCTGCTTTCCAGGGATGCAGACCTTGGCTGGGTAGTGGCACAATGCACCTGCAGATGGTCTTTGCGGTTAGTCCTCCTCCCTCCATGCCTTCATTGCCTTTACTTTCTGGGTCTTCTGCCCACCTTCTGGGTTTGGATACTGGGCTGAGAGGAGGCCCCCTTTATTGCCACCCCCCTTGGATGCACCAAACCAGGTCAAGGAGGGAGAACATGGCTGTCTCAAGACTTCTGGGCCTCAGGCTCATCCTCTGTTGATCCATAGGGTCCCTTCCAGTTCTACATTTCTGGGGTGATGATGCTTTATTTGCTGCTGGCTAGCTTAGTGGTTTATGGGACCAGAGGTGTCTCTTTGACAGGACTCAAATATCCATAAGATGATCCTTTCCAGCTTTGCAGTTCCAAAATGGTTTTCCCACTCACATGGTGGGGATGACTCTTTTCACATACACCAGATTTTGGCTAAACATTTCACCCCTCCCACCCACTTTTGGCCTCATTATGGGCAGTTTCTCCATAAGGTTCTGATGTTCATTGTCTGACTTCTGAAGCTTGTTTTGGCCCCCTGGTCTGAAAAGGGAATGACATCCTTAAGGGGAAGCCGCCTGTGTGGCACAAGGCAACTCCCACCTGCATGATCTTCACTAGAGGAAGACAGCTTGCCTGATTTTACTCTGATGAAGCTGTGGCCTAGATTCAGGCACTGGAAAGGGACAGGACACCAACTAGGGTGGTGCCTGAGCCCCACCCTCCTCCTATGCATTCAAGTAGGTAAAGCAAGTGGCTGAGGGCAATGCAATTGCATGAACTGGCACCGGAGTTATTGGGTCATGTCCTGGGACTTCCAAGGTGTTTCCCATGGGAGAAGGAGCCTCAACTACCACATTACCAGCTTTTGACATACATATGGCAGCTTAGGTCATTTAGATAATGTCTGGTGGCTGCTCAGTGGTTTTGGAAGCGGTGGCCGTGATGAGCTTCTTGGATGGGACTCAGGAGGCAATGGTGTCATCATGCCCAAGGAAAAGTGCATCTGCACTGGGCAGTTATGGTGTGGCCCTGGGGCACTGGGAGCCAATTGGTGCTAGACCCCTTGCCCTGGCAACAGAAGCTCATGAGACCATGGGGAGGTATCTGCATGACTTTCCTATCTCCACATGGCCTCTGTACCCTAAATGGCTCCCTATCCACAGAGCCATTGCCCATCCTGAAGGGTGCTTTCTTTGATCCTGTATATGGTTCTGATCCATTTGGCTTATATGGATTTTCTGGGGCATGCTTAGCTTCTTGGCTCCAGTTTATGGCACCTGAGTGGCCTAGCTCAGTGAGCTATATGATAGCGAGCACCTCATTTAAAGTCAACATGTGCTGCAACGGACAATCTGTAGAACTCCAGCTGAGTTAGTGGGAATTTAGTGCACAAGGCTTCTACAGTAGGAAGCCCTGCAAGTTCAAGTAAGATTTCCTTTAGCAGGTACACCAAGGGCAGCTTAATAAGGGCACTGGTACTGATGCAGGGAGAGGAACACAATGCCAGGGAAGAAGCTTGGATTCTCCCAAAAAGGCTCAGTCCAGTTATGGTTGTGGTAGTATCTAATTTACTATACGGCTGTCGCGAGAAGGACAATTTTAGTTACCTGTGGGATTATTTCATGTTTGGGCTCAGGATTCCAGGTGTGGGTGAGCAAGGTGATGGGTGAGGTGAGAGTTTGAAATCAGACAGAGGCATGTAGGTGGTGGTCATGTAGAAGATAGCCAAGTAAGTGAACAGGAGGAGGATTTGGGGGTACCCTTCAGGACCTTCTTATGGGCAGTAGGAGGGTTTCCCAAATGGGTGTGGTGCCTCTGCATTTACTTGGCCAGCTCCCTGCGTCCCCACCAGGCTGACAATATCAGCCCAAAGCCCCCACTGCAGGGCCTGTAAAATATGCCATCACCTGCATCTGACAGATGTATACCATCACCTCAATAGAGATCCAGTCTTTCTACCCTAATATCTGGGAGCTGAGCTACTGACCCACATGTGGCTCCAGAAACATCAATAACCCCCACTGAGCTGGCCTCCATGGGTCACAAAGAGCCCTCCATACCCTCCGTGGTATGAGAGCTGACCAAACTAACCAGATTGTTTGCCATCTGGCTTTTATGACCCAGGTTACTGAGGTATTACAGGGTTCATGACTTCCCCTCCTCTAACACGATTCTTTGTCTCCCACTATTAAAATAATAGTGATGATGCACAGCACATGACTTGCCCTACTTCTGGCACAGGTCCTGGCTGTGATCACAGGCTCCCCTCCCAATGAATCACTGAATGCCTCAGATTAGTAAGGATTTACGGTACATGACTTGTTCTTCCTCTGGCACAAGTCCTTGCCTCTCACGTGAATCAGCATGATGTCCTGTGGCAAGTTTGGATCGCCATGAAAAATACATGGGTGGCCAACCCTCCCGACGCATGCCCCATTCACCAGGCCATCCTAGCGAGGCTCATGCTTCAAGACACATAGGGGACGACCCTATGCTGTCCGACCACATGCCTTGCTGCCCAATAAACAATGGGCATAACTTTGCATCTGCAGCTGTCTCTGTGGCACAGGTAAACCTGAAAGAAAACCACAAAACCACCACCAGAAGGGGCATGGCTCACTGCTGAAAGATTGGCATATGTCTTGAACCTGTTGTATGATCATCAACCAACTCTCTGAAGACAGTATGTGAGCCTAAGGCTGTGACAGTATAAGTAGCTCCAATCCAAAAGGAAGGCATCCCCAAAACATTTCCTCTGTATATCCATTCAAGGGAGCCGTGGTGCAAGTGTGGATGGGGAACTGAGTAGTGGTGAGTTCTCAAGAGTTGCATGGGGGTGTAACCATGGCCAGTGGCTGCCCAAGATCACAGCTGGGCAGCTGGCATTCAGGAGAGCCATCCGGGTGTTAGCTAGCCAGGTACAGGCTGTTGACATGGCATCATGGACCTGAGACTTGAGACTTGCCCAATGTGGATTGGGGTGGGGATAAACAAGTACTTCTGGCACCTGCCCCAGAGAGCCACACTCCAGCACACCCCTCTGCAGGATGTGGGATTTTAACAGTTAATGAGTTAATAAAGTTGTGCCTCTAGTTAAACCTGTCACCCATGTCATATCTCTTTATTTCTGGGATGGGAAGACAATCACACATTAAAGGCAACATGTATTTCCTGTTCTTGCACCATTTCCCCCACCAGAAACTCAACTCTTCTAAAGCTATGTGACAGAATCGGACAAGCAAATGAAGCCTTTGTTTATACTCAAAGACCAATTATAAAGCAGAAGCAGGCCAACTTAACAAAATGTGACTAAAGCAAGATCCTGTCAGAATGAAAACACAACTGTTGTCATCACAACGGGCCTCTACCTTTAATGATACATCAGCTTTATTGTGTAGTTTCATCCGCAGGGTGCTTACAGAAGAGACTTTTATTGGGGCTACCGCTGAACGCAATATGCTTGTACTAAAACTAGAAAAGTAAATCCATAAAAGGTTACTATTTTAAAATCATATATGGTCTAGTTTTAAATTTGTTGCTGCTAAAAAATTTGGCTGACTATATTGTCACCTGCTTGTCTCAGTCCCCAAGGAGAAAAGACACACTAAAATCAGATGAAGGGCCTAACTTCTTAAATAAAAGGGGGGAGTACCTCTGTGCACACCTCTTCATAGAAGGAGCAAGACAATAGCACATGGGCAAGCATTTCAACACCTTTACCACATGCGCATATGCAATTTTGTAAAGGGATTTATCTGAAATGACCTTAGAGTACAGCTGAAGGGATGCCATTAAGTCATGAAGGGAGGCCACTTTCCATCCTTAAGGAGGAATTTGGAATACAGCCAGGTACAGCAATTATTTGCCTGAGAAACTTAGACTATACAGTTTCTAGTTATTTTAAATTTCTGTTGGCGCAGATTGGAAACTGGCCTTCGGTTTGACTAAAATTTTCTGTGGTTTCCAAGGAGGCAGCCATGTTAGTCTGTTTCAGCATGATGATTAAAATAAAGGGAAAATGACAGAAAGAAAAGAAAAGAAAAGAAAAGAAAAGAAAAGAAAAGAAAAGAAAAG
>JAHTLZ010000274.1:16494444-16529030 GCA_023846285.1 Phrynocephalus versicolor | reverse complement strand
AGAAAAGAAAAGAAAAGAAAAGAAAAGAAAAGAAAAGAAAAGAAAAGGGTGAAATAATACCTTAAAGATGAACAGATTCATTTCACTGTGAACTTTCAAGAATCAAAATCCATTTCAAATATGTCAGAGGAAGTGGATTTTGGCCTGTGAAAACTAATACTAAAATAGATTCTTAGTCTTCAGGTGCTATTACATTTTATGCATTTCTTTCCCACCTCACATATTTTTAATTTTGTCAACATAGTTTATTTATTTATTTATTGCTAGCTAGCCTGAATAGTTTTTAGTTTGGATCACTCTTTTGCACTTTTCCCTCTGGTGTTTTATTGTACAGTATTTAGTTTTATTTTTTGTCTGTGTTATTTTGACCTGCAAGAGGGAGGCTGAAGTGATTTAAAATAAAATAAAATATATTGTAGGCATAGCATCCTCAGAATAATAATGGAAGGAGACAAAATCTGTGTCAGAGTGTACACTGACAAACAGCAAATTATAACATTAATTTGCATTTGCACACAACTGTGCGGAGCATAATGCAAGAATATAATGAAAGAACATAATTACTAAAAACAATCTATTGTGTCCAATAAATGTCTTGCTGACATAGACGTAGCAACACTACCTGCTTGCCGTTGTTTCTAACACCATTCTCCCTTCGTTTTTTACCTTTCATTTCTGGTACAGTTAAAAATAACAAAACTAATTACATTTTAAGTAGCAGTTTTCTTCTTTGGCATTTCCTGTATATTGGCCATCATGTGAGAAAATGTTGTGAATTGTAAAATACATAACATACAGGAATCACTAAGTGCAATAAATCTATTTCACTGTGCAGAGAGCATGAATAACAGTCCTTTTAAATCATTATTTCACTTCAAATGCCTATTGTTGCTGTTTCTCTTCAAAATATCTGGTATAACAATGAGCAGCTTTTGAAGAATCTCTGCCAAATCCAGACTGTGTCTAAAACCTCTTGACTTGTTCTAGAGGGTTTAAAAAACAAAGAAATGAATGTTCGTGTTGAAAATCTGAATAAACAATTGCTGGTAAAGAACATGGTAAGCATATCAAATCATTCAGACAAGCTATTCATAAAAGATGATTGCTGGCAAAGCATTAAGCAGATGGGATTTGCTCTCTAATCCTTTTCTGGATGACTTTTGGGTTTGCTGAACTTTTTCTCTGTAACCCTAACCACTACAAAGGTTTCTTTGCTCCCATACCAGTACAGCTTCTGAGAACTCCATTAGGTCCGTAGGCGGTTCTGCGGATGAGACAGAACGAGAGACGTTATTGTTGTAAAAATCCAATAAACTTTTATTTGTAAAATTCACTATGTCCTTTTCATTTTCTTTCTTGTTCCAACCATCTGTAAATGGCAACAAAACAGGGGGTTCCAAACTTGGATTACATGGGGGGTGCAGAACACATTCTTGTCTGAATGGGTTGTGTACACTCACTTGTGGTGTGCTGCAGGGCGGGGCTGACCGGTTCCCATGTACGGGTGTCCACATATTTGAGGATCTCCTTCAAACACCTCACTCCAGCCCCACCCGGGAATCCACCTTTGGGCTCGCGGGTTAATACCCCTCCCTTTAGCCTTGTATCCTCTAGGCTGGTAATTCAGGTTTATTACCGGAAACCCTGGCGGAGTTGGTAAGGGGAGGCCCACATAATTGGGAGGTATAGGCAGAGGCAGCCCAGTCTCCACCTTCTTCACCTCTTCTCCCCTTGTCTGAGTGCCCCTTTCCATTAGGAGCGTTATTTTTCTCCCCATCTGGGTCACGTGATCACTCACTCTCCCCCTTCTCTCTCGTGCATCCCCCGACCTGTCAGTCATCTCTGTCTGCGTTTCAGAATCTCTGAATAGTTTTGGTCTATTTGATGTCTTTTCTTGCAATTTTGCATTTCTTTGGATTTACCTTTAATCCCGCTTCCCTCAGTCTATTCAAAACGTACTTCAGATGCTTCATATGTTGGTTCCAATCCTCACTGAAAATTATGATGTCGTCTATTTATGCAACAGCAAATTCTCTACATGGACTTAAAACTTGATCCATCAGCCTCTGAAAAGTAGCCCCAGCCCCATGGAGGCCAAAAGGCATAAATTTAAATTGGAACAGCCCCTGTGGGGTTCCAAAAGCAGTTTTTTCCTTGTCCTGTTCCCTTAACGGGATCTGC
This sequence comes from Phrynocephalus versicolor, assembly GCA_023846285.1. NCBI lineage: Eukaryota > Metazoa > Chordata > Lepidosauria > Squamata > Agamidae > Phrynocephalus > Phrynocephalus versicolor. Next base: position 16,526,849 of record JAHTLZ010000274.1, on the reverse strand, counting down.
CAATATCCTTTAGTTAAATCCAATGTCGATAACACCCCAGCCTCCCCTAATTTATCTAACAATTTGTCAATTTTGGGCATAGGGTAGGCATCAAACTTTGATACCTTATTTACATTCCTGAAATCGATGCAAAACCTGACACTGCCATCAGATTTTGGGACCACCATAGGATGGCTCCTCCAAGGGCTTTTAGATGGTTCAATAATATCTAATTGCAACATCTTATCCACTTCCTCCTCAATTACTGGGATCAAATGCCTAGGCCACATCTGCCCATGATCTCTTACCACGACCCCTTCAGGTGTGTTAATCTGGTGTTCTGTTCATTTAGTTCTTCCTGGTGTTTCAGAAAAGATATCTCGGAACTCACTCTCTAATACTCTCAAATCCACCATCTGACTGTCTGTCAATTCTTGACATATCTCAATACACCCCTTCTCTCCTGTCCAATCAGGCCCAAATTCTTCTTCTTCGACTTCTGACTAGAAAGCCTCTCTATCTTCCCACTTCTTTAATAAATTAATATGAAAGACTCCTTTTTTCTTGACCTTGTCTGGCATCTCGGTTTCGTAATCCACTTCATTAATCCTTCTTAGTACTTTGTAAGGCCCTTGCCACTGGGCTAATAACTTAGAATGTTCTATAGGTAACAACAACAATACTTTCTGTCCGGGTTGTAATTCCCTCTTACTGACTTCCGTATCATATCTTCTCTTTTGATACTGCTGAGTCTTGCCTAAATCAAATTTGGCTATTTCGGCCACTTTCTGGAGCTGGTGACGCATCTCAACTACATGCTTCACAGTAGTAGTGCTATCATCCTCACCTTCCTCCCATTTCTCCCTAACCAGATCCAAAATACCTCGGGGGTTCCTTCTGTATAAAAGCTCAAATGGGGAATACCCCGTTGACTCTTGGGGGACCTCTCTTATGGCGAACATCAGCGGGGCTATCATCACATGCCATTTCCATGATTTTCCCCTACCACCTTCCTTAACATGTTCTTTAATGTCTTATTAAATCGTTCCACCAGACCATTTGCCTGAGGATGATAAACCATTGTCCTCACCGGTCTCATATCTAAGATTTTCCACATCTCCTTAAGAGTAACACTCATAAAATTTGACCCCTGGTCTGTCAAAATTTCACGAGGGAAACCTACTCTAGAGAAAACCTGTAATAATTCCCTTGCCAAGACTTTGGCTGAGGTTGACCTTAGCGGAACTGCCTCAGGATATCTTGTGGCATAATCAATTATAACCAACACATGAGTGTGTCTTCCAGCTGACTTAGGTAGAGGCCCAATTATATCTAAACCAACCCTCTCAAAGGGTTTGTCTACAAGGGGCATGGGTATTAATTTCCCCCCTTTCATTGGCCTCCGTTGAGTCATCTGGCACTTTTTGCAAGTCTTACAGAACCAATCCACATCTTTTCTCATGTTTGGCCAACAGAAGCGCATTTCTATTCTAGATAACATTGTCTTTAGACAGATGTCCTGCAAGAGGTATGTCATGTGCCAATGATAAAATGTAATTTCTCCATCCCTTGGGTACCACTAGCTTGTCTACTCCATTCTTATCAATATAATACAGCAAATTCTTTTGCGATTCAAACCCATCTTCCCCTTTCTAAACCCCTTGCTCACTCTTAACCCCCTCCCATACATGAGACAAACTTTCATCTTCTTGTTGCCATAATCTCACCCTGCTTCTGGAAGCCTACAACATCTCTGTCCACAGCTGGGCATCGTCTGTATTGGAGTAGCCGCACATCCCTTCCTGCATTGATATTAAATCATTAATATGCACCCAATCTCTACCTAATAACATTTCTTTCGCCAGGGATGGAACTACTCCCACACTCATTTTCTGTTTTTTCCCCATAACTTCCACTTCCGCCCACACCGTGTTATACAACTTTTTATCCCCATGAATACATTGCACAAAAATATTCTTTTGTCCAGTTTGCCCTTTCACATCTCGCACCAATGTCTGTCCACACCCCGTATCAACCAGGGCCTTCTTCTTTTCCCCATTTACCAACGCCATCACCTCCCAGCCATCCCTCAACTTATTTGAATGTCCCATCTTCGTGGCTATCCCTGCAGCCACCCAGGCACAATCAAAATGGGGGCATTCTTGTTTGTAATGCTCTTCGGAGCCACATAAATAACATCCGGACTTGAGGTCCTTTGAAGCTGGGAACTGAGAGCTTACGCGATTCCCAGCACCCCAAGAAGGTGCTAGTCCTGAGTTCCTGCCGAACCGTCCTCCTCTGACTTCAGGCTTCTTCGGACCTTCTCTTACATTCCAGCTCACATCCCCTCGTTTTTTCTCTTGAACTGGGAGCCGCCATCTTTTCTCGATCTCTCTTCTCGCCGCCGCTGCTCTCGCGAGTGTTGGGCGTCCTCTCATTATTATGGCAGTAGTTCTCCAGCAGCCTGATGATGTCTTCCAGGTTTCTCGGGCGATTCCTTCTCACCCAATTATTCACTGATGGGCTAGCCGTCTTAAGTAGCTGCTCAATCAATTTCCTCTATTGCGTCTTCAAAAGTTTTAATGTCTGGTCGCAACCACTTAATTACATTTGCTTTCATTCTCTGAGCGAGTGGACGAGGGTGTATCCCCGTTTGCATTCTCAGCTCCCTGAACTTTTTCCGGTAAGCTTCCTCCGAAATATTATACGTGAGCAGAATTGTTTGTTTCACAGTGTCATATTGACTGGCTTCCCCTGGTGGCAGTGCATCAATAATATTTTGCAACTCCCCCGTTAAATAAGGAACTAAAATTAGAGCCCACTGCTCTTTTGGCCACTTAGCTGCTGTTGCGGTACGTTCAAATGTATTTAAGAAAGTCTCTATGTCATCTCCTTCACCCATCTTCTGTAATTTCATGGGGAAACTATTGCCTTGTACACTCTTTTTTATTGTTTCATTCTCCTTCTGGCTGTTTTCCTTCTAATTGTTTCATCAGTATCTCCATTAGCTTGTCCTGTCTCTTTAAGGCTTGCTTCAACCATTCTTTCTCATCCTCCGCCGTTACCGGAACCGCCCCACGTTGGACGCCATTTTGTGAGAACTCCATTAGGTCCGTAGGCGGTTCTGCAGATGAGACAGAACGAGAGACGTTATTGTTGTAAAAATCCAATAAACTTTTATTTGTAACATTCACTATGTCCTTTTCATTTTCTTTCTTGTTCCAACCATCTGTAAACGGCAACAAAACAGGGGGTTCCAAACTTGTCTTACATGGGGGACTGCAGATAACACATTCTTGTCTGAATGGGTTGTGTACACTCACTTGTGGTGTGCTGCAGGGCGGGGCTGACCGGTTCCCATGTACGGGTGTCCACATATTTGAGGATCTCCTTCAAACACCTCACTCCAGCCCCACCCGGGAATCCACCTTTGGGCTCGCGGGTTAATACCCCTCCCTTTAACCTCGTATCCTCTAGGCTGGTAATTCGGGTTTATTACCGGAAACCCTGGCGGAGTCGGTAAGGGGAGGCCCACATAATTGGGAGGTATAGGCAGAGGCAGCCCAGTCTCCACCTTCTTCACCTCTTCTCCCCTTGTCTGAGTGCCCCTTTCCGTTAGGAGCGTTATTTTTCTCCCCATCTGGGTCGCGCGATCACTCACTCTCCCCCTTCTCTCTCGTGCATCCCCCGACCTGTCAGTCATCTCTCTCTGTCTGCGTTTCAGAATCTCTGAATAGTTTTGGACAGCGTCCGACAGCCACCTGTATCCCTGTATCCTTCTTACTCTTTTCCTGATCTAGCTTAACTTGGACACTTACATGCCAAGATTTCCCCACAATATATTTCTTCTTCTCTATCTCTGCCTGTGTTCCAACATCCCACGTTACTTTCTTAGAAATGATCTCTACTTGTACTGACATACTCCTCCCTTTTACCCTCCATTCCTCTACTTGGATTCCCTTTTCTATCCCAGTACCTTGATGTTCCGTCTGGGATGCCATATGTGTTCCTCCTACCTTCCACTCCGTTACCTGTATCTCCTTATCCAGTCTTTCCCTTCTAACCCGCCTTACATGGGCTCTCCAATTCTAGGCTTCCTGAGCTACAGCAAAGAAACTCCCAATGGTGGGACTTTCTATATCTATGTCTTTTACAACCACGTTCCCAATCCATCTCTTTGCCTTTTCTTCCATCACACCTGGGTTCGTATCTCTCTGCTTTATAACTTCTTGATTGTCCATTCCTTTTACATGTTCAGCTCCACCACTCACTTTCCCTGGTTCTTCTGCTGGTCTATTCTCTTCCTTCTCACTGCTATCGGCGGACTTACCCACACTCTCCTTCTCTTTCTCACACAGCTCTAATTCTTCTCCTTTATAATCAGATTGCTAGTGATTATATGTGCTTTTGAAGACTGATTGTTGTTCTGAGCAGTTTCCTAGAGGCTGTAGCTCAGCACTGATATGCATTGAGCATCTTGAGTGAAATAAATAATTAAGAGACATTAAAACTGCAAACTACAAAACGTCTGTGAAGATTCTCAGTCATCCAGGTGCGTTTATCTGGGAGTTGAGTCATGGCTACTGGACTTCTTTTTTGAGAGATAGAAACGTTTCGCTGTTCATCCAAACAGCTTCATCGGTCTGAATACAGCTAGTGCAAGAGACCTTCCTTATAGTCAGCTTGACCTGCAAACTACAAAACTACTTCTTGGGGAAACCAACATGCTCCGTGTATTTTGAAGTTATTAAGAAGTTATTTGGCAAGTTGTTATTAAACAAGGCAAGGGAACTGGCTATGGCTGGCTCTGCTCCCCGGAGCAATTTTATCTGATGGAGAAATACATTCATAGCCACGTTTTTGTATATGGTTCAACAAAACAATGGACTGTAGGGCACAGGATTAAATATACCAAGACGAACGCGGAACAAAGTGTGGGAATGTCATTCTGTTTGCTTTGGAAGTGAGTGTTCTTTATGCAGGTTGACAATTCTTCTCATCAAATAGTCAAATTTTTATGCTAAAGTCATTCCCTGGGATTTTCTTTGGTGGTGGTGGGGAACATACCAATTTGATTTCATTACTTCAAAAATCCTCAGAAAATGACATATTTATACAGTATTTTCTTGTTCCTAGGTGTGTTGGTGGATCCAGGCTCAATTGTAAAGAGGCAACAACCTCTTTAGCATGGTTAACAATTCAGAAATATGAGAAGGTGTTTTCTTTGGCAAGGTTGAATTGTCTCTTTTCTGATCCATTAAACAGGAGATATAATAAAATCCCAATGAACATAAGATCCTGCTCTTGGAACCACATTGAGCTGAAATCTGTTTTGCATACTTGTCTCTGGTGAAGTTTTCGTCAAGGAGCCAAGAGGGTTCTAATATACCTAATTATTCACTTCTTACCTAGCTATTCTTTTTAGTCTCTTACTTAAGGATTCAAGTGTCAACTACTGATTGAATTTTTGAATGTAATCATTTTCAACAAACCACATATGTTTTTTGAATTTTCTGCAAATATTCAATGTTTCTTATTTTACAAAGTATACGGTATTGCTGTGTATTTCTATTTATTTTTTTGATATAATGTTATGTTGATTGTAAATAAAGGTAACGATTCTTCAAATATTAAATAACAGGAAATAGTTATACATACATTTTATGACTTCAAACTCCATCATGACAAGGAAACTGACCACATTAACAAGCTTTCAAAAATCTTGAAGTTCAAAATGAAAAAAAAAAAGCCATTCTCTGTGAAAGACATTCAAAATATAGCTTCAAATAACTGTTTGATCTTTTTGCTTAATACCACCACTCTGGCAGTATTTGATGTGAACATTCAGAGGAAATTCATCCAATATCTATATGATTTATTTTTCTGATCCAGGAAAATACTTGTTCAAAACAATAACAGAACAGTGGACCTGAAGCTATTATGACTTTTTTTTGTCTGATTGGCGAAATATTTGATCAAATACATAAAGCTACAATAAAACAGCATGCCTGAAACATATTGACAAGTGTCCTTATTCATGACACAAGAAATAGTGTAATAAATAACTAATCCTTGACAGTGTTTGTTTTTAAATGTATCTATTTTTTTGTTATAGGATATTGCTTTTATGTTTGTATACAACCTCCATTTGGTTGGTTGATGGAGTCATTTTTAACCATGTATGACATTTTCTCAGCTTTATTGTGACATTTCCTTATTGAAATTAATGTGCTTTGCATAACAACTGTTATAAACTGAAAAAGAAAGAAGTGTAGAATTCTCTGGAAGATCTTCTATGGAAGGCACTTTCCCTTCCTAATTTAAGAGTAGGGATGGGCAACATGAAAAAAAGACACAGTGTTTTGTCATTTTGAAACCTGTGAGGAATCTGTGAGCCACTGCCAGATCTTGCTTCAGCAGTGAGATCCACCGGCTCTTTCCCTGCTCGGTTCCTGCCCGCCACTGCCTCTCAGTTGGTTTTGACAGCTCGAGCTATCAAAAATCCCAGCTGGAGGAGGGCGGCTAGGCAGAATGGAGCAGGCAGGCAGCAGTAAATTTGCCCCCTGACTGCTCCTTTCTCCCCTGCCACCCCCCTCCTCCCCATGGGTGGGTGTTTTGGACAGGGAGTGCTTTGGGCAGTGGGTGCAGAGGTAGAGCTCTGGTGCAGCAGGAGATTCATTTTTTCCTCATTTTGTTTCATAATGATTTTTTTTACAAAAAAATCATTAATAATGAAATGAAACAAAACGAAACAGAGTGAGAAATGAAATGAAACATTTTTTCCATTTCGTGCCCATCCCTATTTAAGAATGATCCCTACTTTTTCTTGCTTATCCCAGTAAATGTAGTTCCATCTCCTTCAGGATAGCACCCCTTGCCTCTCCCCTAAACAATGTTTTCTTTGTGCTTTTTCAGTATACCAAGCACTACATCAGATAAGCACTGCAACTTCACAAGTTGTCATATTAATTCAGTGTTATGTCACTTTCCAAAGAAAAGAGAGAGAGAAAGAGAAAGAGAGAGAGAGAGAGAGAGAGAGAGAGAGAGAAAGGCTCACTACCAACATCACCCTAGTATATCAGTCACTGCCCCTTGGAATTTACATAGACCAGAAACTGGAAAAAATGATAGGAACAAAATTGTTACAAAAACACACTAATGCCTGTTAGCTGAAGAAAAAGCTATGAATGCTTATGAAAAAAGACTGGACTTACTCATGATTCAATGTAGATTGCATAGTCAATGGAAAATTCACCTATTTTTACTGTGCCAGCACCAGCAGAAACTGTGGGCAAATTGCAGTGTAGTTGCACCCTTATAAAATCCTACATGGTGAGGGTTTGATAAAGGATGAACTGCAGTGGTGCACTTCTATGATCTCCCACTCCCAAATAGAATTTAAAGAAGCCCAAATAAGGAAGGCTGCACTATCATTCGAGTTTACCTTTCCTCGGCCATAAGACCCTCACCTAGGAACTCTAGCTTTTGTTGACATTAGGCATGGGCTCACACATCCATCTTGAGAAAAGCCCAGGGGATGCACAATAGGAATGCTGAAAGACTGTTTGGGGTTACTCCTGGGTTCTCAATCAGCAATCCATTCTTCCGCTTCTAATTTCCTTCATGTAAACTTCACCCATTCGCATCTTCAGAGTGCCCTTGCCACTTACTCCTCTACATGCACTGTAGACCAGTAAACAGGACTTGGACCTTTGGCTTTTTCAAACCGTAGCAATGGCTTCCAACACTGAGATAACATGTGAACCACCAGAAAACATTTGCAACCCTCTGGATGGTGTCAAACTACAGGTTAGGAGAGCAGGGCTGTCCAACTTTGAAGAGGCCGAGGTCTACTTTTTCCGGCCCAAAGTGCCTGAGGGCTACTACACTAAAACCTCTACTTACGAATTTTATCAATTCCTTCCAATCACATGGTCATAAGTTTAAAAAATTAAGTAGAGCAGTGGTTTCCCATAGGAATGCATTAAAATCAATTTATCAGTTATGGAGGGAATTCTCCGGGGGGAAGAAGGGAGTTGTCACTGCACAAAGGAGATGGGCACACCTGCAACCTCACCTCTCACCCCTCTCTTCCCTCCACTCTGCACCAGCGACTCAGCTGGTCACAAGACAGTGGCACACCTCTCATCTGGCCGGTGGGGGGAACAGGGGGCTGTGCCATGGCCTTTGAACTGCCCCACTCGGCTGAGACAGTGGGCTAGCAGACCCAGAACTTTGCTGGGGCAGTGGTGGTCCTTGGGATCGGGGAGGGAGGGGTGGAGAACTTATCCCCTCACTTTTTAAATTGATGGCCGGTAGGCTACTTTTGAACCCTTTGTGGGCTACCAGTAGCCCACGGTCTGCCTGTTGGGCAGGCCTGCAGTATAATGCTTATTTTATTTTATTTATTTATTTAGAATATTTTTACCTCATCTTTCTCCTTAGAAAAGGACCCAAGGTGGCTTATAATAATGAGGGACAACATAAAGCCGAGAGCATTCAAAATATGTTCATGTTAAGAATAGGGAGTTAGAAGACATATCTTACAAGAGCATAAGGTAACATTAAAGCTACCAAGAACACACAAAAAGAAAAAAGAAAAAAAATTCCATTACGAGGGATGGAACTTAGCATGGAAACACGGTGTTCTTATAATCATGCATGGTAACCCATCTAAAAGTCACATAATAGGTAGTCCCTAATTCAGGGAAAGCTTGCTTGAAGAGGAAGGTCTTTGTCTGCTTCCAGAAACACAGCAGAGATGGGGCAGTCCTCGCCTCCAGTGGGACTGAGTTCCAAAGTCTGGGAGCAGCAACAGAGAAGGCCCTTTCATGTGGGCCTTTCATCTTAAGCGATGTGAGGGTGGCAGGATGGAGAGAAAGACTTCTCCTGATGACCTTTGCACCCAACCTTGTTCATACTGTTGTTTGATCACTATTGCCACCTTTCCTCATCTCTCCATATACAATAGTTTACTGGAATTCTTCTTCCAGTATAATTTAAGTATTGAAGCCATCACTTCCATTCCTGGAAAATGCATCCTAACTTCCATAATTGGCATCTTCTTCTCATTGTTTCACATCCCAAATAGTAGAACTTTTATTTCCAGATAAAAGTTTTTAACTACTCATTGTATCTTTTCCCTTCCCAAATCCAATCAACACCCATGCCACTAGAACAAGACTTCTGATTACATTTTCTCAATAATGTTCTACCACATCCGTCTTCCTGTATTACCCAAGACATATCAAATTCAGGAAATATTGCAGCCTTGAAGTTCACACAGTATTTGTTATTTGTTTTGTCAACCCTAAACCTTTTGTGCAATAAGCTCTTTGGCATTTTCAATTCTAAAATAAACAAGTGACATAGTAAAATCTTCTGTGTATTACTTTGTTTCATCTTGCTGGAGATGTCACAGGACATGGGTAAAGTGGATAGAGGGACACTCTTTTCCTTCTCACAAAATACCAAAACTAGGGAACATCCACTCAAATTGAGGGTTTGGACAGTGAGAACAGACAAAAGAAAATATTTTTTTATCCAGCGTGTTGTTAGTCTGTGGAACTCCCTGCCACAAGATGTAGTGATGGCATCTGGCCTGGATGGCTTCAAAAGGGGATTGGACAGATTCTTGGAGGAAACATCCATCACAGGTTACAAACCATAATGGAGATGTGTAATCTCCAGGCTTAAAACCAGGGTAGTTCAAGGGCCAGATGCAGAGGAGTGGTATCAGGAGACAAACATCTAGTCTCGTGTGCTCCCAGACACATTTGGTGGGGCCACTGTGAAATATAGGAAGCTGGACTAGATGGGTCTTTGGCCTGATCCAGCAAGGCTCTTCTTATGTTCTGATTGCATAGATGTACTGGCCATTATTATGAAGAGCACTTGGGCTGTTTACAAATACTGTGCAACATTCTGATAACAAAGTCAGATATCACAACCAGCATACATTCCTGTACTTGACAACTGAGAGGGAGTTCACAGTCAAGATGAAGCTCACCAGTGTCAAGATATACCTTCGTGCTGGAAATATTTATTTGGAAGCTATGTGTAATGAAGGGGGAAGGTTCCTTTTTTGAAGCTTTCTAGATTATGTTTTAAATTATCATTTTTTTCTGTAACCTGTAAATGATAATGAGCCATTTCTACGGTTGAATGCCTACAATGTTCTGCTTATGAGATTTTATAACTGGGTGGCAGTACCTGAGAATAAAATGAAATATGAGAAATTGCCTTGAACATGGTGGCATTAATAAAGCAAGGATTTCTTTTCCATACCAGTGGAAGGTGATTCGACACCATACACTCCCTTATTTAGTTAAGGCAGTGGTTCTCAACCTGTGAGTCCCCAGATGTTCCTGGACTGCAACTCCCACAAGTCTTCATCACAACCTGAGCTGGCCAGGATTTATGGGAGTTGCAGTCCAGGAACATCTAGGGACCCACAGGTTGAGAACCACTGAGTTAAGGACTGCATTATATGGATTTTAATAGGACATTTTAAAAAAATAATGTATTTTAGTATGAGAAAGAGACAGATAGACTTCACATGCCCATCACGAGTGCTGGAACTTGAAAGGTGGAACATAACTCACTGTTTTGTTCATTTCTCCAATGATATGAAACTGAATGGCAATTCAAGACAAGGATTGGACATCCCACATGAATGTGATAGGTTGCACCCTATGGATGCCTCTTTAGATTGATTTATGTGTCTCTGGTGTCTCCCATTAAGGATCAATAATGCACAAAAAACTAGATGAATTTCAGTCTGTCTGCTCAATGTGATGTTAGACCTAACTCAAGAATATAGAAATTTATTTTAGATCGCTGCTGGATTGAAGAGAAGCAATTATAGGAAAAGAAGAGTATCAAACTCAGTGGAGAACACAACAGTGGCAGCAGAACAACAAAGGCGCAACATTTAAAAGGTAGAAAAAGAATGATATTATACCAGGAGTAAACCTTATACTGTTGTCTCACATCTCGCTGCTGCCACCACCCAATAATCTGCTATAATCTATAGCGTTACATCATCATCTGGTTAGAAATTCATGCTGTGAAGTAAATGTGGAATTCCCAATCCCATGTTTGAAGCATGCATTTAATTAAAATGCTGGGGAAAACTGTCAGGAAGGAGAGTCTTCATAATTTCACAATAACTGGAAATGCAGGGCAGGTTTGATAAGTAGGGATACATGTTTGTGCTAACTTCCATTAGTCAGACAAAGACAGAATAATATACCCAGTTTCTTGCTCATAAACAGAAAGTCAAGTAGATCCAAACAATTAAATCTAAACTTACCTAATATGGCAAGCAACATTCACAGATAAGTTTTGTCTTGTCCAGAAACTTGGTAGGCATGTTAATCATCTGTTACAATATTTTTCTTCTGGAAACTTCTGATTTCAAAACATCAATTGTTTTGATGTAATGGCATGTAATTGAATTGTTATAGACTGCGAATCTGTGGTATAATAATTAGAACGGGCAAACAAACCTGCTACAGAGACATCAATTTTCATTGTTGTTGGATTTTTTTAAAAAAATTGATTTTTTTTTAAATGCTTTTTAAAATTTTGTTTTTGACACAGCATATAAAGTAGCAGATACTGGTAGAGTAATTCCAAAAAGAACAGAACCAATTACAAATAGCCATTGGCTCAATATAGACATATCTGTGGCATTTACCTGTTGTAATGAGAATTCATGAGAAGTGTCTGTACTGATTGGTGGTTTGTAGACCAAGGAGAGATTCTGGGGGAGGAGACTGAGGGGATTTAAGGCTCTGCTCTGTTTTAGTCAGATAGGGTCAAGGAGGGGCAGAAGGGGACAGAGAGGGATAGACCGGGACCTACTCTGGTGGAAAAAAGATAGAAAGAGAAGAGATAGGGTTTTTTAAAACTGTCTGTGAGGAAATCTGAGTGTTTAGAGTTTGTAAACTTAGGAACTGGGTGTGCATGTATTCAGGTTTATCAGTAACTAAACTTAAGTGGGTTTGAACTCTATTTTTCTTTTTGTCTGTACTTCAACATGTTGCCCTTAATATTCTGATTTTACTTTGTAATAAATAAATTTCTTTTATTTTTATTCAACTTAAAACCACTGTGAAATATTTTATTAGTTACTAGTGAAGCTAGTTGGTGGCAGCAAAAGAGAAAATTAGAAGCAGTGTTTGTCAATAGCCTAGGAAAGGGCTAGGGGCAAGCACGTTAATGCTACAGAATCTACTAAAAACATCAGGATACACACAATATTGAATGAAATGCAAACTACTTGAATTCAGCAAGGCAAAACTAATGCTTTTGGAATACAGCATTTTTAAAACAAAGGGTGCTTTTACACAACCTCTAAAATCCGCTGGTAACTTAAATTCGGACCAGAGATCCTGGGTTTGTTCCTCTTCCTGTGTTCCCACTCTTCCGCACTCCATTGCTCCTGTTGGTGGTGAGGAGAGGGAGAAAAAAAGGGAGAAAAAAAATGCAGGCTCACCTCCGTCTGCATGGAAGCAGCCCCTAGGGACTCCAGACTCTTAAAGGGGTGGTGGGGACAAAAACAAACAAACAGAAGGTGAGGAGAGCCCGGCGTCCACAGCTTTACAATCTACATCGGATTTTTTTTTTACCTCCGGAGATCAGGTACTTCTAAAGTGCGCTGGGGCACACTTAGGTGGGTGTGGTCGTACTTTATTTTGTTTAAAGTCTGCAGCAGGTGGGAAAACAATTTGAAGTTGCGCACTTGGGAGCCCTTTGGCTCGGATTTTAGGGGTCATGTAAAAGCAGCCAAACTTCCAGCTTTATAGAATACAGTAAATAGCAAGTGCTTAAAGACAACTGGAAGGGTTTAAGACTGCCAACTGATCCCAGCTTTGTTGGAACATTATTTCCAATGAAGTGCAAAGAGAAATTTGAGGTTATTTGTGGAGAAAATGGATGAAACGTTTACTGGAGTCTGGATGGAATGCTTAGAAAATACACATTTAAAAGGTGGCCCAAGGGCTTTCTCCCTCAGCTTTTTTCTTTATATGTATTTCCTGTGCCACACTGTCGTCCTCCAAATGACCTCCCCCCTCCCTATTTACACCACAGGGAGACTGGATATGTGTTTGCCACTTCCCAATAAGTAATATGGGGCAGAACTCTTTCCTTATACCCTGAAAAGTACCATATGTTGCAATTGACAAGTGAAAGAAGGAAGTGAGATTAAATTTGAGGAAGGGTGTTACCTGGGAGTGCTGTCGAATTTGAGTACACTAGGTTCTTGTTTCCCTGAGGGCACACTAATGGCCACCCAAGTGGAGAGATTGTAGAGCTGAGCACAATAGCAATGCTACTCTACCTCTCTCTTGAATCCACTTAATGCTATGTAGCATACTGGGCAGCAAGGATTCGCCAGCTCGTTCAGTCTTGTGCAGGTGCTTTTGCATCCTCCCACATAATATGTAGTGCCTTCAGATCTGCTATCAGTGTTCTTTGCCATTTTATTTGATCGCATCCTTGTTGTTGTTTGGCACCAGGGAGGGCCAACTGATTGCTGCCTTAGGAATCTAATTGTTCTCCATACATCCAGGACAGTTTTGGCATGCTGCAATTTTGGTCCATCTTCTTGAAGCAAAGCAATATCATTGGCAAAATCCAAGTCACTAATATAACACTGGTCAGTCCAGGGGATGCATGTCAAAGTAAATACTCCAATTTGCCACATGACATAGTCAAGGCCACAATGAAGTTAAATGGAGACAAGATACAAACGTGTCTGACCCTGGTGGTAATTTTGAGGACGCCTGTATGGCCATTCTCGATCTTAATGTAGAAGCTTGATCATTGGTACAAGTTCTTAAATATGATAATCAAAACTGTTGGTATACTGTACAGATGCAGAGTCTGAGAAAGGAACTCTCAGTGAACACTATCACAAGCTTTTTTAAAATCCACAAAAATTGATGGCTAATGAGTGCTGATATTGATGCATAAGAACATAAGAACATAAGAAGAGCCATGCTGGATCAGACCAAAGGCCCATCTAGTCCAGCTTCCTGTATCTCACAGTGGCCCCACCAGATGCGTTTGGGAGTGCATGAGACTAGATATCTGTCTCCTGATACCACTCCCCTGCATCTGGCCCTTGAAGTACCCTGGTTTTAAGCCTGGAGATTACACATCTCCATCATGGTTTGTAACCTGTGATGGACTTTTCCTCCAGGAATCTGTCCAATCCCCTTTTGAAAGCATCCAGGCCAGATGCCATCACCACATCCTGTGGCAGAGAGTTCCATAGACTAACAATGCGCTGGGTGAAAAAGTATTTTCTTTTGTCAGTTCTTACTCTCCCAGCCCTCAATTTGAGTGGATGTCCCCTAGTTCTGGTATTTTGTGAGAGGGAGAAGAGCTTCCCTCTATCCACTTTACTCATGCCCTGCATTATTTTGTACATCTCAGTCATATCCCCCTTCAGGCGCCTTTTTTCCAGACTAAAGAGCCCCAAATGTTTTAGCCTTTCCTCATAAGGGAGGTGCCCCAGCCCAGTAATCATTTTAGTCGCTCTCTTCTGCACCTTTTCCAGTTCCACTATGTCTTTCTTGAGATGCGGTGACCAGAATTGTACACAATACTCCAGGTGCGGCCTTACTATTGTTTTGTATAACGGCATTATAATGTTGGCTGTTTAATTTTCAATCCCCTTTTTGATAATCCCTAGCATGGAATTGGCCTTCTTCACCGCTGCCACACATTGGGGAGACACATTCATGGAGCTGTCCACCAACACACCAAGATCTCTTTCCTGATCTCAGAGCCCATGAGTTGATAAATAAAGTTTTGATTTTTTGCCCCAATATGCATTACTTTACATTTGGCTACATTAAAATCCATTTGCCATTTCGTAGCCCATTCCCCCAGTTTGGAGAGATCCTTCTGGAGCTCTTCACAATCTTCTCTGGTTTTTACCACACAGAAAAGTTTTGTGTCATCTGCAAACTTGGCCACCTCACTGCTTATCCCTGTCTCCAGGTCATTTATGAACAGATTGAAAAGCACCGGTCCCAGGACAGATCCCTGGGGCACACCGCTTTTCACCTCTCGCCATTGTGAAAATTTCCCATTGACACCTACTCTTTGTTTCCTGGATCTCAACCAGTTCTCAATCCATAAGAGGACCTGCCCTCTTATCCCCTGACTGTGCAATTTTCTCAGCAGCCTTTGGTGAGGGACTGTGTCAAAAGCCTTTTGAAAATCCAGATAGACTATATCCACCGGTTCGCCCAAATCTACATGCCTGTTGACCTTTTCAAAAAATTCTAAAAGATTTGTCAGACAAGACTTACCCTTGCAGAAGCCATGCTTATTTTCTCTCAGCAGCGTTTGTTCTTCTATGTGCTTTAAGATTTTCTCTTGGATGAGGCTTTCCACCATCTTCCCTGGGACAGATGTAAGGCTAACTGGCCTGTAGTTTCCCGGGTCCCCCCTCCTTCCTTTTTAAAAAATTGGTGTGACATCTGCTATCTTCCAGTCCTCCGGCACTGTGGCCGTTTTAAGAGACAAGTTGCATATTACCGTTAAGAGATGAGCAATTTCATTTCTCAGTTCCCTAATAACCCTTGGGTGGATGCCATCTGGGCCCGGTGATTTGTTAATCTTCAATTTATCAATTAGTCCTAAAACATCCTCTCTTTTAACCTGTATTTGATTTAATTCTTTAGTCAAGAGGGGCCGTTCAGGCAGCCGAATCTGCTCAAGGTCTTCTGTCACGAAGACAGATGCAAAGAACTCATTTAATTTCTCTGCAATTTCCAAATCCTCCTTAATCTCCCCTTTTCCTCCCTCACCATCCAGAGGGCCAACTGGTTCTCTGGCAGGTTTTCTACTTCTAACATACTTAAAGAAGCTTTTATTATTACCCTTTATATTGCTAGCCATGCGTTCCTCAAAATCTTTCTTTGCCTCTCTTATCATCTTCTTACATTTCTTTTGCCAGAGTTTGTGTTCCTTTTTATTTTCCTCATTTGGGGAGGATTTCCATTTACAGAAAGACCTCTCCTTGCGCTTTAGAGCCTCTCTAACTCCACTCGTTAACCATGCCGGTGCCCTCTTGGACTTAAATGATCTCTTCTTTCTTTGTGGTATGCACTTGTGCTGGGCCTCTGTTACCGTTGTTTTAAACAGGTTCCATGCACTCTGAAGAGATTGGATTCTTCCAACCTTCCCCTTCAATTTCTTTCTAACTAGTTTCCTCATCTGAGGGAAGTTTCCCTTGGAAAATCAAGGGTTTTTATGTCTGATTTGCTTGACACTCTTCCTCCAACATGCATGGCACAGGAGATTGCAGCATGGTCACTGTTCCCCAGAGGCTCAGTGACATTCACATCCCTGACCAGGTCCTGAGTATCAGACAGTATTAGATCCAGAGTTGCCTGTTCTTGGGTGGGCTCCATGACAAGTTGCTCTAAGGCACAATCATTCAGCAAGTCGAGAAACCCAGTTTCTCTTTCTTGCCCGGAGCTCACATTGGCCCAGTCAACGTGGGGATAATTGAAGTCCCCCATGATTACTATCCTATCCTTCTGAGATACCTCCATGATTTGTCTCCTCATTTCAAGGTCCCCCTCAAGTTTTTGATCTGGTGGGCGATAGCATACCCCAACTATCACATCACTCCTTGGACCTGGTAGTTTAACCCACTGTTCTATTATCGTTCTCAAGATAAAATATTTGCTCACTGCAAGTGGAATCTGTCATGATCTTCTCCCATGCATTGATCAAGGGCACTTCATAGCTGTTCAACATGACTGGACAAAATGCCTTCCCAGGCATTGAGAGAAGGGCAATGCCCTAAAGAGGCAATGGTGCCTCTTTGCCTGTTCTCTGGAACTACACCACTTCACCAATACTTGTTGAACAATTTTGTCAGTTCTTCTGCCATGGCCTGGCCACCATACACCATACCTACTATGCCAGCAGATATTTTATTTACTTATTTATTTTGAATATTTTTACTCTACCTTTCTCCTTGGAAAAGGGGTACCCAAGGTGGTTTACAATAATGAGGGACAATATACAGCCCAGAACATTCAAAACAGAATCTAGTAAAGAACAGGAAATTAGAAGAGGCATCCCATCCAAACCAGCTGCCTTGTTATTTCTAAGGCTTCTGATCGCAATCTTAGCTTCTTCAATAGTGATCTCATCAGTGTTCACCTGAAGTTCTTGTTAAGCATTCTCTTCACTGAAGTTGTATGGACTGGTTGGATCTGACTGGTTGAGGGTTTCCTGAATATATTCAACACATCTTCTATTTTGTTCTTCTTGGATGATGAGAAGCTTTCTATTCTTGACCTTAATCGGGACAAGAATGAAACCGAAGCTCTTCCTCATTTCAGTAAAGGGTTTTGGAATAGTTTCAGTCAGCTGCTTCTTGTGCTTCAGTGCCTTTCTGTCCCAGCCATTCCTTCTGGTCCTTCCTGCAGCTTTTCTTTACCTAGTGGTTGAGCCCTAATAAAGAGAAATATTCTAGTATATTTGCAAATGTTCTCTGTCATTTCCAGAAGGATGGACCTGAATTTTATTGTTGATTTGTCTAATCAAATGGGATGTTACTCCAAAGGTAATCCTAATTTGTGTCAATACAGAAGATACTGGCACTGTGAATAAATGCATCAGGATTTATCCCAATCAGAAACCCTGGATGAACAGAGAAGTCCAGTGCCTGCTGCAGGACAGAAATAGGGCTTTCGGGCTTGGCAATATGGAGCTCTACAGCACTGCAAGAACCAACCTGAAGAGAGATATTCAACGGGCCAAAATGGATTATAGGCAGAGGATTGAGGACAACTTAAGTAGTAACGACATGAGGCCAGTGTGGCAGGAGATCCAGCATATTACCATCAACTGCTGTTGATGGGGACCCTTTGCTGGCAGAGGAACTTAAACTCTTCTTTGCCCGCTTTGAAGTGAAGCCACCAGAGGCGGCTGCATTACAGTCACCAGCCCACAGTGGCCCCTCACTCACTTTGGAGGAGCATGAGGTGAGGCGTTTACTGAGGGCGGTGAATCTGAGGAATGCTGCTGGACCTGATGGCTTCACTGGACGGGTGTTGAGGGACTGTGCAGACCAGCTGGCGGGGGTCTTCACTAAGATCTTTAACCCTAACCCTTACACCAGTCTATCATTCCATCCTGCCTGAAGTCCTCGACTATTGTCCCTGTGCCCAAAAAAACAACAATCAGCAGCCTTAATGACTGCAGACCAGTTGCACTCACTCCAATCATTATAAAGTGTTTTGAGAAACTGGTACGTAGTCACATCATCTCCTGTCTTCCATCGACATTTGACAACTACCAGTTTGCATAAAGGACAAACAGATCCACAGACGATGCCATCGCTATCACTCTCCATATTGCTCTGTCCCATCTGGAGCAGCCAGGGAGGTATGTGAGGCTGTTGTTTGTGGATTTCAGCTCTGCTTTTAATACTATCCTCTCCCACCGACTGATGTCCAAACTAGAGGCGCTTGGACTTTCTAATTCCATTTGCCTCTGGGTCTTGGGCTTTCTGTCAGACCACTCTCAGAGGGATAGAGTAGGGTCCCACATGTCCACAGCCCTTAGCCTGAACACCGGCTCTCCACAGGGTTGTGTGTTGAGTCCCGTGCTCTACACCCTCTATATGTTTGACTGCACCTCTTCCCACCTCAGCAACAAAATCAAGTTTGCTGATGACACCACTGTGGTGGTAAAAATATATATCCTGATCATGCTAAGGATAGATTATTGTAATGCTCTCTACATGGGGTTTCCCTTGACCCTTATTCAGTGACTGCAGTGGGTGCAAAATGCAGCAACTAGATTGGTGGTTGGTGCAGGCAGATTTGACCGCATCACCCCAATTCTGGCATGCCTGCACTTGTTACCAGTTGCCTCCTGAATAAGGTTCAAGGTGTTGGTTTTGATTTACAAAACCCTCCATGGCTTGGGACCTGAATATCTGGCAGAATGTATCTCCCAAAGGTCAGTGTTGGCTCAGTCCACCAGAGTCTCTATGGTGTGCTCGCTCCGGATGTCCATCCCTCGGGAGGCCCATAGGGTGGCCACATGTAACTGGGCCTTCTTGGTGGCCGGCCCAGCTACTTGGAACAAAATGCCGAGTGAGATACACCTGGCCCCATCCCTGGCTGCCTTTAGAAAGGCAGTGAAAACATGGCTATTTAGGGATGCGTTTGGCAACTGTTAATGTGTCTTCTGTGCTCCCTGTGTTTGATGTTGTTTTATTTTTGGGCCGTTGTCTCTTTCCAGGTTATTTGTCTGTCTTTTTCGTCTTCACTATATTTATGTTTTGATTGTGATTGTTCGTTGTTTTCCCTCTGGGAAAATCAATGCGGTATACAAATATAAAAATAAATATAAATAAATAAAATGTAGTAAGAACAAGGGCCTCGGGTCAATATAGTATTTCCATGCCCACACACCTCTTTTTGAGGTGTGTGCTGAGCAAGATCTTCAATGGATGCATTTTATCTGTACTCCTGAACATACAGTAATTCTATACAGAAAAGAATGCATGGTCTATCCCCTTTTAATAACTAACAAATAAGTACTAAATTTCGTATTTTCTTCCATGCTTTTACCTAGTCTATTATGTTTGCAGGTACATCAGGAAACTATCATCCAATAATATCTACTGTATTTTCACATATAGTTGGATTAAAAATCAAAGGATGAGAAAGACAAGAGAAAGCTGTCACTCTTGTGCCCTGACAGCTCTCTCTAGTGGTAATAGATAGACTGTGGGAACAATTGTTTAAGTGCAACATTAAAAGCAAAACAAGACAAAGTATGGGGAAGATCTTTCATTATAAAGGCCAGAAAAAACACCAGTGTGACCCATGTTCTTCTTTGTTTTTTAATAGAATTATGTAAACTTATTTTATTTAGCCAGCTTCCTCCCTGGCAAAATAGATTATTTAGATTATGTCTTGCCTTTATTACAAGATTTTTCTGTTCTAGATTATTGTATTTTTCCATGTATAAGACTATACCTTTTACTAAAACTGTTAGACTAAAATTTAGGGTTGTTTTATACCTGGAAGTAAGCCAATGAGAGAACCATGCAGTAGAGAAACTGTTATTTTGGGCTGGAAAACTGGGGGTCATCTTATACATGGGGTCGTCTTATAGACTTAAAAATACAGTATTTCATGCTTTTATTACAAGATTTTTAGTGTTTTCCCCTTTTGTCAGTTACTGTGGAGCTTCCAAAAAGAGAGAGCATATTGCATTTAGATGTACAAATGAGAACCCAGCCATCACCATGTACAGATTTGGTCACACACACACATACCACACCCCTTTTATCCACTTTTAATTCCCTCATATCCCTCAGACTTTCTACTTTTCTATTTTTACTGCACTGAGGGGACATGGCTGGGCTCAAAAGGAGTCCAGGGGCACAAAAAATAAACTTGGTGGCATGAGATTCGTAGGCTGCCATTTGCCTACTCTTAAATGGATTATCTTTTCAAGCTAAGTTAATAAACACATTAAGGCTTTTATATTACTATCTCAGCTTCTAGACTACAGATATCAAACCCACACTTTCCAGAGATGGATCAGATGATGGCATGTACCATGTTCACTGAACACCATACATCATCATATTGGGAATGGAGGGGAGGATTCCTGTAACGTTTTTTCCTTCATGATAGCATTCAAGTGGAAGATTGAGACAACCTACCTGAGTCCTCGTTCAAACCCAGTGAGCCTGAACCCAGCTGACAGCAGTTCTGTTTGAACTGTTTAGATTTACCCTAGAAAATAAGTGAATTACATGGTCCTACAGAAGATGTTTGCTGATCCAGTTTGCCCAAGTGCAGTTACACCTTCTTTCCATTCTTCTAAGAAAGAATCCCTGTCATATCTAAATTGAAGCAATAAAATGTTATTACTCTTCAGTTTATGGTAACACTGACCATTCCACCAGTCCAATCTAAAACAAACAACTCAGAATGTAAGAAGTGTGTCATTACCTTTGCTCTTGATGCTTATCTGGTATTATTGAATATGGAAATTTGAGGGCATTTCAGGATACATGCTTCTTGACATGAAAGCAATACAGAAAAAGATTTCTGCAATACCATAGCAAACGCGTGCAAGAAAAATGACTTAATCCTATCATTTATGAGAGGCAAAAATTATGTGGGGGTAAAGATGGGTGATCAACAGCGTCCTTTAACACAAGTGTTAATTTTTTGTAATATGGACTATTTCTTACCATCCCCTCTATACAAATCCAGTTGTGCATTCACCACGATAGTCAGAAAAACAATTTTAGTTTTGGAGTCCTTAATATCCTGTAGGCATCTGGCTGCAGATCCAGAGGCTGGGAGTTCCGTTTCCCCCTGAAGAACCTCCTTAACAGGAGCTGGACTTGATTTACACGGTTCCTTCCAGCTCTGCAGTTCTATAATGATGATGATGATGATGATTCTAATTTAACTTATGATCCTCTTTTTATGAATGAAAAACCAGAGACTGGGATTATGGCTATTTGGAGATTCATGCTAGGAGACGAGGCCAAAGAAGTAAGCCCCCTCCCAAGCCCTCCTTAAGACTGACAGGAGTACTCCCAGATAGAGGGCACTTTGTCACAGCCTTTGCTAAAGCTACAATCATCCCTATAGTATTAGCCGACGACGTAGCCAATCTCTAGCAATAATGCCATGTACAGTATAAGCAACAGGGGGAGACACTATATTGCCAATATGTGATCTTGGTGTGATCACAGAGCAACCGAGGGTGTATTTCTCAGTAAGAACAGAGAGGTTCGGGGAATTTTATTAGTAACACTGGCTAAAACTACTTTGTTACAAAAGCAATTCCTGAGTGGATGCCATATAATCAGCTGTCATTAATACACATTTCCTCCCAAGGCCTGCTCTCCCTTTCTTTGTGTCCTGGCAGGTTTATAGAGCAGTCCTATATTAACAAGTCCACCCACAGCATTAAGGATAAAAAGATACCCAATGTGGTGAAGTGAATAGAGTAATGGACTAGGACTCAGGAGACCTGGAATCAATTCCCTGAAATCTGCCATGGTAACTCACTGTGTGTTGGAACTGGTAAAACCACTCCTTAAATGCCCCACTTACTTTGAAAATTTTATTGGGGATCTCAATAAATCTGTTCGGACTTCGTGGCACATGAGAGTAAGCGGATGAATTTTCAAAACAACACATCCTCTTGTACATGAACTAGGTCTTCTGTATAAAATTAGTTTGATCACACAGTGTATGAAAACAGATCAAGGAATGCAGGCTAACCCAGAACAACAAGGGGCCATCAACTTCCGAGAACAACACACTGCTCTTATCTGACATGACATGTCATTGTCATGCCCGTTACTTTTGCTGTAACTAGGCAATACTATAGGTGATGAAAGTGACAAGCATCCGAACACTGACAGGGACATAAACCTCAGAGAGGGTAGCTGTGTTCGTCCTTTCAAGAATTGCAGGCAAAAATCAAAGAAAAACAAAAGAAAAGAAAAGACGCAAAGCATGTGGGCACCTTAAAGACTAACTTTCATATTTTAATGTAATGCTTCGTGGATGAGTCTACTTCTTCAGACATATAGCAGCAGAATGAAGTGTGTAATATAATATATGATGTGGACATAAACTGAGTTCAAAGACAGAAAAGACAACTAAAACAAAGAGGTACATCTTTGATTCCTAAAGATGCCACAATAAGAGAGCAGTTGTTCCAGATGTTAAAGGGGAAAATAGAGAGGAACCACTTCTTGAACCAGTTTTGAGCCCTCAAATATTTTGCGGCTACAATTTCAAAAAGCTGTAGACAATGCACCCTATGATCTGGGCTTCTGGGAGTTCTAGTACAAGAACCTTTTGAGCCTAGAGTTTGGGAACCTCTGATCTAGAGTGTAATGCAGCCCTTAAGATACAGTGAACAGACGCATCCCCCAAAATGCCAGCAGGATATTTTCCAGGACAGACAACTAGTTTATCAGCAAAAAGGGGGAAATTTCAGTCTTAAACAAAATCCCTTTTCCATTACAATTCTCAAAAAAGCCCATTTGACTATGCATGAGTAAATATACCTTGGAATGTGAAACAAAGTATAGAAAATGACACAATTACTATCAAAAATATGTTTAATTTTTCTCCCATTAACCAAAAAAGACATTGAACAGGAAAAAAAGGTTCAAAGTGCCTTTCCAGCCATTTCTCACGTTGCAGAGGTCGCTTGGGAGGACGAGCACAGATACCTTCACAGGTGTCATGGATGGGGTACATGGAAGCTCTACTATGAGGATGTTAGGTGACCATGTGGCGGCATTGCAAAGGCAAAGGGGAACAAAAAAGGAAGTATGGCCAACACACTATAGATTTATAAAAGCATATCCATGTTTTGCAGAATTGTGTATTTTCCTTTGTTCCAGTTACTGAGGAAATGCAGTGCAACGAAAGAACAGTATTTGGAAACACTTGGGGTTGGATGGGGAGAGAAGGAACAGTCAATGATTCCTCCAGTGACAGCAAACATACCATACAGAAAGTAGTATGGTACTGTACAGTCCCAAAGACTCAGCAACAAAGACCACACTACTATCATGCTTTCTCTGCATCGTAGAAGGCACTGAAACGAGTGCTTCTCTCAGGAACACAGGCTTGAGTCCTGTTCTTCTTCCTGATCTGCTGGTTTAGCAGAGCCAGCGTGGTCACCACCCTCAGGGTTGTCTGTAGATTGGTTGACTCCCTCCTGATCTGCACCAACATGTTGAGCCATTTCTTCCTCTTCCTCTTCCTCAGCTTCTCCATCATCTTCCACATCCATTTCAAACACCCGGATATGTCGTAGGTTTGAACTTAGCTAAGAAAATAGTCATTTTTTAGTCATTTTAGTCATTAAAATAGTGTGTAAATGAATTAAAATACTAATTTAACTACACTAAAGTGTGGTATCTTAAGAACTTGTCACATCACTGAGCCATCTTCAGTTCTTAGGACACAGGCATTTCAAGGGCTGCAAGATACTGAAAATGCTTTCTGCATTACATTCCTCAGAAGCACTCTAGGTATGTGTTGAGTGCATGTCTTTTAGGAAAAGCACTCAGAGTAAGGCCCAATTCACATATTATCCACATATGAAAGATATCTGTGCGAGTCAGTTGCTCTGTCTTCTTTATAAAATTTTAAGGCCATATAACTGAGCTATACAGTAAGATAATAAGGAATTGTGTCCCTTGCAATGCTGCTCCAGAAATTCATTTTATGTCCTGAGCAAATTATATAATTCATAGAGAAGTAACAACAAGAGCAACAAGAGATAGGTTTCTCCTTTCTATACATCCATAATCTTTTAAAGCAGAATACCATTCTTATTCTAATGTATACAATCATTGATCTACTTCACCAATTAAGTTAATTCTTCCTGATCATCATGACTCAAGAAAAGAGAAAAATGAAAGCTTTGGAATATGCACTTGGAGTCAATTGTCTCTGAGGCTGCTGATACTCACTACAGCACACACGCATGGAGGACTAATCTAAAAACGGGAGTGAGTGCGATACATACCACAGTGTGACACCTACCACACAAGAAACTTTCCGAATGCCATTTACAGCAACATACTGGGCTTTCATGTTTTCCAGCACCCTCCACTGACCTTCTATGGTGACTGTATGTGTAGGAATGCCTTCACACTGCATATCCAACCTAGTTTATATCAAAAGTAATAAAAGGAAAGCAACAATTCATTTTCAGCTTCAAGCAAAGTGTTACAACTTCATCCCATTCCTATAACAGAGGTAGAGTATTCAAAGCATCAAATTAACCTTTTATATTCTATATAGTCAACATTTAATAATTTTTCAGAAAGGCAAAGACTAAATTGCTTCGTTTGAAGAGGAGAACCAGAATCGTGCCAACTCAGAGACTATACAGTTTTTGTGTACAACATCCCACCATTTATTTATCAGTTAAAACATTTCTGCCCTGTCTTAGATTTTTGTTGTACAATCTCAAGAGTGTTGTACAATCAATAAAACAACTGCAAAATACTTTTAAACAGTCTTAGAATAGTTTGGACAAGCTACTGGAATTATCACATAGTTTTGTTTGTATTGTTAAATACCCTTAGTACTACTTAGAGTAAATGTACATGCAAGTTAGCAGGTGCTAGCATTTTCCCTTAATATATATTCAACACTCAGCCTCAGATTTTGCAAGAGAAAATGCCTCAGATTATCACATTAAATAACGCAAAGCCAAAATGAACATTTGATTTTTAAATTTTTTTAAATAGCAAACATAAAAAACTGCAAATAACACAAAACATTAAAACCAACTATACAAACAAGGATCATTTGCAGATACTACCATTTTTTCCCTCCCTTCATGGAACCCCATTCCCCTTCCAAAATTGTACTGACCTTTTGAAGGTACACACTCCTTCCCCTTTATTAATACACAATCAATAAAATCTCTCCCAATATCTGTAAACCTATGCTTATTTAACAATATCTTTATTACTTTTATGTTGCACACTAATTTATCATTAATAGCTATATTCTAAAACTCTTTATATCTCTCATTTAATTGAAAATTTCTAGCTGCCTCTAATCTTCCCATTCTTTATTTATCCTTAGAGACATTGATATCCATGTTCTTATATCCCATATTTTCTCCTAACCCCCAGTACTTAATTTTTCTCCCAGATCATATGTCCATAATGTTTTAAGAAAATATTGTTGATCCCCTGCTTTCAATAATATTTTATAAATGTTATTCTTGTTTTCATTATCTTATTTTCATCTGCACTTTACTTTTGTAATACCATTTTGTTAATTTTTAAAACATTCCCTACATCTACCATTTTTCTTATCCAAGCTTTTGTTCACTGCTCAAATTGGATGTCTTAAACCATGACATTCTCTTCCTTCTTAATACTTCTTTTATTTGATCTCTATCCTCTAATTTTTCTAACCAATCTTTTATCCTAATAATTTTTTCTCTTAGTAAAGTCTCCACATTTTGTTTCAGATTTTCTGATAACTCCTCAAGCTACCACTGGATATGGTGGAGAAATTGTTGGAATAAGTATTTTTCTACATCTGTCCCAAATTAAAAACATATTTTAAAGAAAAGGATTTTCATAATTTTTATCTTGCTCTTATTACATTGTATAAAAATAATAACTTTAGGATTTTTCTTTCAGGATCCAAATATAATTCTTCTGATACCATACTTAACCATATTAATTTATTGGGCTGTGAAATAATATCCAAGTATGTCTTACTTTATAATGGTTCCCAACCTTGGGTAACCCAGGTGTTCTTGAACTGCAACTCCCAGAAACCTCAGGCCAACAAAGCTGGCGGAGAGGGCTTCAAGGATCAACGTAGAAGGCTGTCTTGATTAATTGGCAACGTAGTGTAAATTAGCAAGTCTCGACCTTTTTACTTTTTGATCTTTACACCATCGCTTCTCATTAATTCTTAGCTTTTTATCTCCATTACAAAAATTATTAATCGTAAGTGTGTTTTGGAAAGAAGTACTTTGGCATTATGATACAAACAGAAAGATGCTGTCAACCTATCTCTAATACAGAAAAAAACCCAAGCAGTAAATACAGATACTATCTGAAATAGTAGTTAGTAGTACTACCTTTGACCAGGATTCCAGCAGAATTCTAGTTCTGCATTTTCCTCTGTATATACAGATGATAAAGGCAATTGGGCCAAAATTCTTTCCTTCCCCTCTTGTTCTGAAATCTCTGAGAGAATGACAGTGATAGTGTCATTGTCATAGAAGTGGGCATCAAGACAACTGTAGCCACTACAGTGAGAAAAACAGAAAGCATTTTAACTGTGATCAAATTCAAACACTTTACATACAAGAAAAGAAGCACTGATGCAATGTAACCCAAACTGCTCTTAAAAATTTATTTGAATATTTCACCGTAAAATCTCACTTTTTCTTTGCATTATTAACAATTAATGCTCCGATTCACAAATCAGCATGGGCAATAGCATGTTTTATATAACTTGTGTAGGATAATCGCTATGTGCTCACATACCAAATGGATGGGAAGCACAACATGGGCCCGTCAGAGGCAGAAATGTCTGCCTGGAAAGTGTTAACTGGATAGCCTGAAGAGTATTATGAAGAGCACTTTTTCAAGCAAGAATCCTCTCTTGCACTATAACCTTTTAATGAGCACGTCTCCTAGCTGATGCTACCCTCAATTTGCATAAGCAGCACCCCATTTGGAGTGAGCAGAAAAGCACTGAATATTTTAAATTAACAGGCAGATAGTCAGTAAAATGACTGAACTCCAACTGCTAGTCCCAATCACAGTATGCTTGCTGAAACAACTGCTGAAGGAACACTTGCGTACTAGAGTCCGATGATTCAACAGGTAAACTCTAGTTGGGATTGGCAAGTGGGTTTAGGCCAATACATGTTCATTCAGCGATTTTTTTCAGCAAGAACCAAGATGATTCTCCAAATCCTGCTCAGATTTGAAAAGTCATATTTAATTAATCTTTGCAATGCTGGCACCTATTGGGATTATTTGAAATTACAGGCCATCATTAAACAAGTGAAATTCAAACCAACATCAAATTAAGTTTCGTAATAAATTTTACTAAAAAGCCTCCCTCCACTTCATATTTAAGGCAAGTCAAAGGTTACAGACACATAATAAATCAAGTTTTGTAAGATACTAATTCTGTAAATACACTAACCTTGCACATGAACTTTCGTTAACACTACTGTTCAAAAAATTTCCAAAATCAACAGCAAGCAGTCCATTACTAGCAGACCTAGGGAAGATGTAAAATATAGGTATAGATATAGATATTATAGATCTTGACCCTCAGGTGTCTTACAAATATTCTGGTGTAAATGATGACAAACTGTAAATATGGGAACAGACTACTGTATATAACTTTTCACTTCTGGATGAAAGTCATATATTCTGTACAACAGAGACAGAAATTGCATATTTTTTCATGATCATGTAAAGGCTGCATCTCTGAGCTTATGTATCTTGACATCTATGAGGATCAAACCAGCTTTGTGTGCTGGTCCATTTATCAGCTCTGAATATGAAACCATACAAGATTCTTGCAGACCTACATTTTAGAATATAGATAGGACTAAATGTCTGTGTATTGCATATTTTTCAGGTTTTGGAAGGGATTTAAAATGCAGCTTGAGTGGGAAGAAAGGAGATGCTGACATCTGCTTTTTTCACATTTCTCAAGCTGATTCCCTCTAAGGAGCCTCATGCCTGTGCTGCAGGTAAAACTGTGCTCACGACCTGGGGTTTGATCCCAAGTAGCTGGCTCATGGTTGACTCAGCCTTCCAGCCTGCATACTGTAATTAAAACTGTAAACCGCCCAGAGACTACTTGAAGTAGTATGGGGCAGTAGATAAGAAGAACACTTTGCTTTGCTTTAAGTTTATTTTCTTTAAAATATAGGAAAAAGCAGTTTCAGGCAAATATACCCACACAAAAGCAATGGGAGTATTCAAGATCGTCTCCCTCCTATTCCTAATGCACATTAAACTGCCTCAGCTCCAATTTGGAAGAATTCAGCAGTGCTCACAAAGGTATGATACAGGTAAAGCTAACGGCTCCTAAATCCTAAAAACCCACCACTTCTTCTTCACCCAAATACAAGTCGAGGGCCTTTTTTCAGCCCAAAATAAAGGACTGAAAAACTCGACTTATATTCAAGTATACATGGTAAATCTTATAAAACGAGAGCATGATTATTGCTCTGACACTTGAAGTTTTCAAAGTAAATGTGAACAAGGACCGAGAGAACACATGATAGTAAGGTCGTCCGCTGACATTGGACCAGAAAGAAACAAAACAGAAGAGGAAGAAAAGAAGGAGGTGGTTACAGAGGAAGAACCTGGAAAACTATTTTTTTGGAAAAGAAGAAAAAGAAAAAGGACAAGAAAGGAAAGAAGTGGTGAAGGAAGGAAAGATTTGTGATGTTAAAGAAGGTTACATGGCTATTGTTAAGGAGACTATGATTTGGGAAAACAATTAGGAAGGAATTAGATGACATATATAAGGATTTCAAGAATATTGGAATACAGACAGAGGAATTAGAGGTAAAAGGAAATACAAAAGAGGTAGGAATACAAGTAGATGATTGGAAATACCTAGGGATATCTGTAGGTACACAAGTAAACATTGAAGTTAGGAAGACAGTAAAGAATATAGGAACTCAGATAGGGGATAAAGATAAAAGACATGCGGTAGGCAGACATTGGCATACTGGCATACAGGTTCAGTTAGATAAACATAAGGAAACAAGGGAAGTAGGGACACAGGTTGAAACCAGAGGGTTTCATATTTTATATAAGGAAACAGGTTCACAAACGGCTGAGCGCGAGAGGGGAATGCGAGAGCACGCGAGAGCACGTGACTCAGACCGTTAAGGGGATAACTTCGGGAGAAGGGGATTCAGATCTCAGGGGAAGAGGGAAAGAGAGAGGATGTGGAACTCCCTCTACCTACACCAATAGGTGTTCCCGCACACCTAATCGAAACATATATTTCCCAAAGGGATCCTGTGGTTAATCGACAGAGAACAAACCCACCAGGATGGATGCCTGGGTGGGGTTGGGAAAACCCTTCGCTGATGCAACTCCCTCATTTAGGGAACCCGGCAGCGGGACCTGGGAATCGTTTTCAGAAGAGACCCCAAAAGTAAGAAGAAACCCCTTTTTAGGAGACTGTTTAAAATATGATGATGTTTTGTATCCCGGTTCAGAAATCCCTCTGTTAACTCCCAATTTTAATGTTGGTAACAAAAGCAACAAGACAAAGCCACTGTTTGAAGTTTTGAATAAAAGTTTTATTCATTCATCAATAAAACAAGAGTCCGGCTCTCCATTTTTATTTGATCCTCTCATTAATATTGGAGAACCCTTACAGTAAAGCATGCAGAACGACCCCCTTATCCATGGATTCACTGGCAGAGGGGTTGCCATCGCCACCGCTGCCACGGGCCAGTCAGGCACTCTCTGGAGGAGTGAGGTGGGGACTTTGAACCTCCCACTCAGGTCCCGATCCGCCGCCCTGGACCTAAGCAGGAAATTCAAAGTCCCCCATCACCCCTCTGGAGAGTGCCTGGCCGGTGGCAGATCCCCCCCCCCCAACGCCGCCCACAGGCCAGGCAATCTCTGGAGGGGTGAGGTGGGGACTCTGAATCTCTTGCTCAGGTCCTGGACGGTGGATTGGAAGTTTGAGGGGGAAGTTCAAAAATTCTGATCTGCCGCCTGGGACCTGACCTGGAAGTTCAAAGGCCAGTTGGCCAGGCGGGTGAGTCCCCACTCCACCCCTCCGAAGAGTGCCTGACTGGCCTGTGGCAGCAATGATGATGATGAGGGCGGAGAGCATTGGGATGGTAAGTTTTATTTTTAATTTTCTCCCCCTCCTTGCTGCAACAGCAGCAGCAAGGAGAGAATAAAGTTATTTTGTTTCCTCCATGCTGCCTCCACCAAGCAGCAAGGAAAAAGTGAAAAAAACATTTATTCCCTCCTTGCCATTTGGGGGGCGTTAGGGGTGAAAGCTTTAACCTTGGCATTCCTCCACCCCTTCCACCACCATTATCCTTGGATAAGAGTGTTTGCTCTTATCCATGGATTCCATTATCTGTGGAGGATCCCGGAACCGATCCCCCGCAGATACGACAGTCAAACTGTACAGTAGGAGGGGATTGGTTACAGGTATTCCCATGGATAATGAAAAACGTGGATAAGAGAGAACACCCCAAAATCCCCAAAACTGCTGTTTTGTGACAGTAGCTTGCTTTACAGCAGCTGTTTGTAACAGTAGATTGCTTTACGGTTGCTGTTTCATGACAGTAGCATGCTTTACAGCTGCTGTTTGTGACAGCACTAGCTTTGCAGCTGCTGAATTATTTATTTCATTTTTTTCCTTTGCCAACCATGGCTAACTGAATCAGTGGATAATGAATCAGTAGATATGGGGGTCCTACTGTATATGCTTTCCACATAATCACTATACAGCCATGCCTTGTAAGATGAATTTAATTCGTTCTATGGGTCAATTCATTTTTCAAAATATTTCTCTTACAAAACATAGTTTCCCATAGGAATGAATGGGAAACCAATTAATCCATTATGGAGGTTGGAAAAAAGCCATTCCACCTCCCCCACGACCTCTTTATAAAATTCACTTTAATGGCACGCAGAGTGGCCGCCACCCCCAAAGTGCAAAAGCAAGCATCAACACATAGGGCAGGCATGCCCCCAGTCAGGCCTGGGGGCCAAATGCGGCCCATTGTCAAATTTTGAGTGGCCCCTGGCCTCTTCTCCCCACCTGCTCAGCCTGGCATGCATCACCGCCAGCTGGCCAATTCCCATACCGGATGGAGACATCAGCTTGCAGTTTTATGGTTTGCCTGCCCTCCATCCCCCTAGCCACCTGCCCAGCCTACCCACCCCCGGCTCCGTTGCTGCAGCTTCTTCCCCAAATCCTTGCATGTTATAGAGACTTGTCCAATGTTCGGCCCGGGGGCCAAAAGTGGCTGAATGGTCGGCCCCCACACATTTTCACCTCAACAAATCTGGCCCTCCTTGCAAAAAGTTTGGACACCCCTGACATAGGGGAATTGCAAACTGTTTGTCTGCAGTTTCCAGTTTCCCAACAAAAGGGCAAGGGGAAAAAAAGGCAAAAGCAAAATAAAAAAATAAAAAAAATAAAAAAAACACCACACAAGAAGCACTAGTCCGTTCCTGCCTGCAGACCAATCAAAAAACAATTCAAAAGCAAAAAAAGAACTGCTCAACTTTTTTACTTTTACTACAGAAGCTGCTCTCTCATGGGACAACTGAACCTTCTCTTTCATAAGTTAGAATGTTTGCAAAAATGTAGCAGTTTTTGGACTGCCCAAAACTCTTCAGCTGAACACCTGGCTAAGTGCTATGGTGAAGGTTATATTGCAACAACAGAAACAAAAACAAAGTGGCACCCTTGAGACTAACACATTTGTTTCATTATGAGCTTTTGTAGAAAGCAGCCCAACTGAGATACGCCATTTGCAGAAGCTTGCCCTGTTTTAAAAACAAGCAAGCAGCGAAATATACCATTTAGTGCCACCATACCTTGAGATATCTGTATGCCTTCTCAATATATATATATTGGAAACAGAGTTTTCTCTCATTGTGAAAAGAACATAATGCAAATTGGATGATTTATCATTCCACCTGTAATGACAGCAAGGATATTTATCAGTGGAAAAAAATCAACACTTGGTAAATAGAACGTGGATAAAAGTGGCATACTTACAAAAAGGGCAGCCTGAATAGTTGAGAAGTCAAGTCCTCACTGAAGTGGAAAAGAAATAAATTAGAC
>JAHTLZ010000274.1:16475057-16494434 GCA_023846285.1 Phrynocephalus versicolor | reverse complement strand
AAGAAAGAAAGAAAGAAAGAAAGAAAGAAAGAAAGAAAGAAAGAAAGAAAAAGAAAGTTATATGACATGTAATCACACACATATATTAAGAGCCAGCCCATCCTGTGTGAATGGATCCTAATGTAGTTAAAGCAAATGAGAGAGGCAGCACCAAGCTTGGGGAAACAAATGTACAAAATCATTTAGGAAAGAAATAGTAAAAAGGGCAGGGAAGAACCATAAGGCAACCCAATAAAGACAGACAGACAGGCAGACCCATCCATCCATCCATCCATCCATCCATCCATCCACCCACCCATCCATCCATCCATCTACTGCCAATCTGGCAGCAAGGCCACTCTGAGCAGCTTAAAACTATGCCTACTCAGAGGCCACCAAATGCTGGCTGACCATATTTAGGGGGTGGGGGGGGAGGGAGGGGAGCTGGAAACCCAGGAGACACAAAACAGAGCATCCAGGAAAGAATACACAGGTGACTGGCTGAACACTGCCAAACTCAAGTGCTTTCTCACATGCCTCCTTTGAAAAAAATCCATTCTTTACTATAAAAACACTACCGTGCTGATGCTCTGTATAAAGGCATACAGAATGCTTGGTGCACAGATTTTCCAATTATATCCTAGAGAGGAAGACAAGACATACATAGAATTCAGAATTATTCAAACAGCAAAAAAACTGCAAAAGGATACAATAATATGCACAATGCATTCAATATAGCATTTGGGAGTAATATAACGTATTGTTCTAGCATTCAAAAACAAACAAAAGGTTATAAAGAATAAGGAGGAGGCCACATAAACATTGGCTAAAATCCAGTTGCTTATGACGCATGCCAAGCCAGAAAAGGCATGTGCCTCCCTAAGAATCCGAGTGTTGACTAATGAATTGCCAGCTACAATCAACTGAAAGTTACAGCATGTGCCTTCCACATGTGTAACAAAGCAACAGGATTTCAGCCTGTACATATCAAGACAACCAAGGAGAGAAAGCAAAATTTTATATTCATGCTGTAGAACTCAGGTCTTTGGAACAAAAAAAATGGAAATGACTAATTGGTGGAACCATCTTGAAAATTTCTCTAAGTGCTAATGCTAAGAGTTACAATGCAGCGCCTACAAGCAGAGGAGATTAGAGTTTAAGGATACTCCTAGGCTCTTCAGTGTCCACAGTCCATCTTTTCCTTTAGCTGAATAAAAACACTGATACCTTAAGCTGAGATCCACATACTTCAGACTGGAATGGAAAAAAGTCTATTTGCACAGATGGAAATACAGTGTGAGGAAATTAAGGACAAGGGGATATGAAATATGGAATTCAGTTTCTGGACTGAAACTGTTAACCAGAGAACAAATGGTCAAAAGGCAGTTCACACCTTCCATTTCCCTCCTGTAACTTCTAAAGAATGAGAGGAGCAGATGCTTTTGGGCTTATCTTCTATCACCTTGTGCTGTAAGCCGATCTAAAGGGAATCCTTTCCCTTCCCACAGATGCATGCAGACCTGGCAGGTGAGGAAAGCTACCTTTTTGTTCTGTAGAATGATCAAAGAGGCCCTTTCATTTGTACAAAAAAAGGAACTGGAAACTGAGTTTTTGAGCCTAGGAAATCTGTTTTACAAAGTTATGGCAGGAAATGATCTTGGAGAATGTCCCAGAACTACTCCATCCTCTCTGCTTAAGGATGCGTCAAAAAGCGTAAGAATGCTTGCCAGCCTGTCAACAGTAAAGGATTTATGGCAGCTGTTGTTTAAAACATCTGGAAGGCCAAGGGTTATAAAACGAATATTAGAGCTACTGGGCTGGAAGGGAATGTATGGATGATCAGCCCCCATCAAGGAGGCACAGTAGATTTAATTCTCTTGCGCGTCAGGAGAAAGTTTAATCTTTTAAAAAAATACATTTTTGTACATGCTTCTAAATTCGTTTGAAACAAAAGCAGGTGGCACGAGCCCCGCAGCTTTCCGAGCCTTAGAACTTATGCGCAAAACTGAATACTTACAGCTGGCTTTTGTAGGCAGCGATCAATAATTCCTTCCATTTGCCTTTTTACAAAATGTAGTGACTTCTGAGGATAGTATGGGAAGAGCAAAGGGCTTTCTAGAGGAAGAGCCAAAATTAATGATAATTATGGAGGGACAATGTACACATATTTCCATATTGCCCATTTCATGTTAACAGCTACTAGACGAGCCCAGATAGACAGACATGTCAAGAGAAGCAGAAAGGGATCTTCTGACAGCTGAGTGAGATTTGTTCCCTTGCCTTCATTCCTAGAAAAGCACATGAAAAGGATAAAATCCTGCTTGTTTCTTTCGGTCAATCTACCCTTCCAAGTTTTAGAGCAGAAGTGGATAAAGTGCAAACCTATGGACTAAAAATGTAGCCACCCAGAGTGACCTCTTGACCTCATGCTAAAAAATGTGCTGTAAAATTGGGCCATTAAAAATACCCTGGGAATGGCTAGCCTTTGAAAGACTCTCCAGCAAGTCCAGGAAGGCCCAAATAACCTTTAAATGATTAATCAATTGCACATAATTATGAGACTCCTGGGGCATTTGGCTATTACGTATTTTAATCCTCACTCTATTTTAAAAATAAACCTTTTGCAATGGTGGTTGTGGTTTTGAGACATGGCCAACAGTAGAATGTTGAAGTTGAGGGGCGGGATCTTGGAAAAGGGCAAACACTGTATATTGACTAGAGTGCTGTCAGGAGGCAGTCTGAGTTATTTTTGTTCTTATTTCCCCCCTCCAAATGGCAAAAATTAAATGACACTGAGACAATGATAATAGCTTCCCTATTTATCAATTTGATAGTCAATGAGGTCAGAAATGGGATGGTGGATCTTTGTGACTGAAACAAGATTTGGACAATTTCTGCTGTGATAACCTGTCTTCTGCTTTAAAAAAACCACATGTCCCCTTGTCAGATTCATATTCCATATTATATCTGAACAAATTTAGGACTGTTTCTTTAGGTGTATCAAGTAACACAGGGAACACTAGATAAAATAAACACAGCCTTGAATAAAGTTCTGGCTAACTAAATTCAAGAACATTCCCTAACACTGCAAAGTATTCTTTCCTGTCATATTTTGAAAGCAAACACAAATTATGTAACAACTAGACCACAGCATATTATTTTACCCTTACTCCAAAACCAGATTTAAACATTATGTTAAAAATCTATTTTAATCTATTGGCTCAGTTTGATTCTTTGAACACCACCTTCACAACTAAACCACCTTATCAGAATTATTCAAGTACAGTAGTAGGACATGCAATAAACGCTTGCATACTCATATTTTGTATTCTTGCCATACTTTCTTCTTTCCATACTTTGTACCCATGCACTCACTGGATGGTCTTCCAAACCCTTGGGATTTTTTTAAAAAAAGGTTTATTGTATTGGAATTTGTTCTAATATGCAAAGAAACATTTATCCTTGTGTGGACAGACAGTATCATTTTGGCTACATAAAGACCCATTCCCAACAAGCAGGTTCAATCTTAAAGGCAGAATAAATGGCCCTGAAGCAAGCTGGTGCCAAATTTGATAGCTCTTTTTGGAACCTGTGTTGTAACAAGATCATCTCTAATTGTATGCCATTACACTTTAACACTGATAACTTGGCATCTTTAGATCACCTGCCATTAATAGTATATATTACCTTTGAGATGGTTACTATTTTGGAGAAAATTAAACCACTGGTTTCCTTCAGTGTTAGGTGGGGATACAAGGTCATCATCTTCATCTTTCAAGTACTGGAAGGAAAAATATTTGAATAAAAGCATGCATAAGACTAAGACTTCAAAACAAAAACAAAACCGTTGGGAAATGATTCTTAAGTCTTCTGCTATCTTCCCTCTTCTGGTTTTGAAACACATACCTTAACCTACTAAATGTTTAGAGAGACTCCCCCCACCTTCAAAAGTGTTTTATTAACCACTGTCCAAGAGGTTATCACGCTCAAATTGCCACATTTACCTAAAAACGGAAAAAAATGTCACAGGTGATAAACCTTTGCTGTGTGAAACCAGGAGCTACAACTTGTGATTGCAAGTTGTTCATTAGGTGAGAACATTATATATTTTAATTTTTATTTGTATGGTGTTAATTTTGCAATGAAGATGTTTTCTTCTTCAGTGGTTCCATATTTATTAAACAATACAGTGGTACCTCAACTTACGAAATTAATCCGCTTCGGAAGTTGAATTTTTTGTAAGTCCAACAGCGGTTTCCCATAGGAATGAATTGAAATCAATTAATCCATTCCAGGGGTTGTAAAAAAGGTTTTTAAAAGGTAGAAAAAGGGAACAGATTATTTGGTTTTCATGCAATCCCATAGGAAGGCTGCCCCACCGCCCTGCCAGACAGCTGATTTTAACAGGTCCGATCTGTCAAAAACCGCTGTCTGGCACGGTTGCCCTTGATTGGGAGAGATCGCCCACTGATCTTCAGCCAACCCAGGCTGGGCGAAGATGTGTTGGTTCCTGCTCTGCCCAACAAATTGGGGGGGGGGGCAAGAAAATATACTGGCAATTAGACATGGGCACGACTCGGCGAAATCCTCGTTTCCGTTCTCGTTCTTCGTTCTCATTACGTAACGAGGAACGAGAACGACAATTACTCCGCTCCAGCTCGAACCCGACCCGATAAAGATAAATTGGGTCTGATTTGTTGTTGTTGTTCATGGCATCGCGGCGATTGCGCGATGCCAAGCAGCACAGAATTAAAAAAAAAAAAACGATTCCCGCCGGCCATAAAAGCAGGCGGAAATATGCCTGCCTCAGTGAGGGCACCTACCAGAGAGGGGTGGTTTCTGGGGGGGGGTCCCCGGCCTTCCCCCCCTCCTGTCCTGGGCTGCTGGTACCAGGCTGGGGGGGGGGGCAATCCTCGTCGTCTCCATTTGCCATGCGGTGGGGGGGGATCCAAAATGGTGACCGCAATATTTTTTTGGAAATCATGGTCCAAAAACCCACCAAAGCACCACAGAAACATGTGAAAATTTGGTATTTTAAATGCCTGATTTTTTATAGTAGCAGCAGTGGGTTTTTCTTGCAGCAAAACATCTCCATTGATTTTATTTATTTTTATTTTTATTTTTATTTTTTTACACCTGC
The DNA here is from genome assembly GCA_023846285.1 of Phrynocephalus versicolor. NCBI lineage: Eukaryota > Metazoa > Chordata > Lepidosauria > Squamata > Agamidae > Phrynocephalus > Phrynocephalus versicolor. The sequence goes on along the minus strand of JAHTLZ010000274.1, from coordinate 16,489,315 downwards.
GCACGCGCAATGATGGGCTGGCCATGGGATGGGACCATGCAAATTTTTGGAGCCATTCCACCAATCGCATGGCCAGGTTTTGGATGTGCGAGAGAGGGCATAAAAAGCCCACCAACCCTAACCCTAAGCCTAACCCTAACCCATACGCCAGTACACTGTCTTCTTAGTGGGTCAGAGGCACCCAGAAGTGCAGCCCACTAACCCACCCCACCCTAACCTTAACCGTTACCCTAACCCTAGCCCTTACCCTAACCCCAACCCTAAGCCAGATTCATACGCAAGTACACTTCCCTTCTTAGTGGGTCAGAGAGGTGCATCGAAAGGTGCCTCCAACTCCAGACCCACTCCCTCCCTTGTAACCTGTACGCCAGTACGCCAGTATGCTTTCCTTCTTAGTGAGTCAGAGTCAGCGCCGAGAGAGGTGCCTCTGACACACTAACCCTCAACCCTGGCTAATATGGCTAATGGCTATAATGTTCTTAGTGAGACAGCGAAGTGCCGACGAGGTTTCCTGTCACACTAACAACCAACCCAGAGAGGTGCCTCCCAGAGCCCACCCCTCCCCCTAAACCACTGTACAAACGACAGACGACAAACGGAAATGACAAATTTTTGAAAAATTTCACGACAAACGGAAACGACCCGAAACGGGCCCTTCCCGACAAACGACAACTCGAAACGTATTTTTTTCTGGTTGTGCCCATCTCTACTGGCAATGGAAACTGAATGTCCTAGTAGTCATCTTGCTGGAAGATCCCCAGAATCTCTCCACATAACGTTTGTACATATATTGCAGACTGCCTGAATATCCCCAATGGGTAACAACATTCAGAACTTCATCAGTCCAGGAATATTCTGCCAGTCTGAGGTATGAATGAGCATGCAGCTGTCAGAGTGCAGTTTTATTTCTTAATTTCTGTGATAGTAGAGGGATAAAATGTATTTTGCTGGACAAGAGCAGATGATTTCATCAGTAAAGCATCCTCCTTCCATTGTAGTCAGTCTGATAACTCCAGGACACCTTTAAGAACTTAAAGGATGCTCTTCATATTGCATATCTGATATTACTACAGTGGTGCCTTGGGATAGAAAATTAATCCATTCTATGGGAATTTGCATATCTCGAAATGTTCATATCTTGAAATGTGGTTTCCCATAGGAATGCACTGAAAATCAATTAATCTGTTCTGGAGGTCAGAAAAGTAAAAAAAAAGAGAACGGATTACATTGGTTTTCAGTGCACTTCTATGGGAAGTCTGTCCCCAATGCCATGAAAAACAGGAACAACCTTTCCCCCTTTGTTGGTGCTGGATTTTGACACCCCTTAATGTAAGGAGTGATGGCTTTACCCCCCACCCCCCCAAAAAAAACCTCCACTTCCAAAGATGGGAAAGTATCTTTGGTGTCTATGGGGGAGGTGAGTTTTTGAAAGCCTGTCCCAGCCCAGCAAAGCAGGAGAAAAGCCTCCTCCCTTTGCTAGGTTTGGGGGAAAAACCCCTCAATAAACTGGCAGCGGAAGACTGCTCCTCCCAGCCTGACACCCAGCTGATTTTGACAGCTCAGAAAATCACCTGACTGTTCAGCAGCCTTCCTTCCAAGGTTTCCAATTTTGCTGGGTTGGGGGAAAACCCCGTTATCAACGGGCAGCTGAAGGCTGCTCCTTAATAGTTCTCAAAAGCAGTCTTGGGCTGCCAGTTGACTGAGGGGTTTTCCCAAACCCAGCAATGTGGGGAAGATTTCCCCCTGCTTTGCTGGCTTTGGGGTTTTGGCAGCTACATTGGGGTGGCATCGGTTTCCAATTTGAAAGGAAATTATTAGAAACCGATGCCCTGGTTCCGGAAAAGCTATGCACAGCTTGCACGGGGAGGCATTTTGTATTGAAAGGTAATTATTGGGAATGGATGCCCCAGCAGTGCTTCCTATTGTGGAAAATAAATTCCTAATGGGGCATCCCCATTTCCAATGATTTCCTTTTGTAAATTGATTTTTTTATAATGAGAGTTGTTTGTAACTTGAGGTACCACTGTATAATGAAAATGAAGAGTCAATTTTTACCAGAATATCTAAAAAGGGATATTATTTCATCATTTCATATAAATTCATACAATTTGCATAACTTCATTCCAAAATGCAGAAAGTACATATTCAAAATGTGAGGCTATCCATATTATAACTTGGCCTTGCCACAAGACTCCTTGTTTGCAACAGGTACTGACCCATATTGTTGACACAAAAGAGTGTGAGATACATTACCTGACCAACTCTTTCAACATTAAAGTATTTCCCTTTACGGCTGTAGAGTTCAGGTGCCTGTGAAAGACATGTGGAACATATTACACTGGTATTGGTTTAAAAGTATGATTAGTTTAAACAAGGAATTTGCAGATGAATTTCTGAAACAATTATATTCAACTCGCCCCCAATAAAGCTTTAAATACACTGGTACCCTGAGTTACGAAAGTCCCAAGTTACAAAAAAACCAAGCTATGAAGAGAAATCCATAGGAAAATTTCAAGTTACAAAAAAGCCTGTTTTTTGTTTTGAAAGATTCCTTTTCAAAATGGCTCCTTGTTTGCAATAGCAATACTGCCATCTTGTGACCACCTGACTACAGTGCTACAATTAGGAAGAAGGAGCCATTTTGAAACAGGAAGCTGAGAACTGGGGCTTCTGTTTTTCAATGATGTGCACGAAGTGCCCCATTTTGGAAATGTTAGACACCGTTTTGGGGACTTTTTGCAACTTTGATGGAGTTCTCAAGTGGTTATAATGTAGGTTGCTCATCTTATGTTGTTTCCTTGCCCGTTAATTGTGCTTTTTGCTTTCTGGGTTGTTGTTGGTGTGTGATTTCCCACTTGAAACAAATTAATGTTTCCTGTTTCTATGTTTTCAGTTACGAACATTTCAAGTTAAGAAAATGCATTTGGAATGGATTAATTTTGTAACTGGAGGTACAGTAACCCCCCACCTATCGCGGGGGTTAGGGACCCACCTGACCTGCGATGACTGAATATCCGCGATATGCGGATGCAGGTCGGGTGGGGCCTGGGGGAGCAGCAGCCTGTGTAATTGGCAGTGGTGGAACTGACCTGCCACCGCCGCTTGCTTAGGCTGCTGGAAGATTTTTTAAAAAGTCTTGGAACAGCCTGGGCAAGTGACGGAGGGGGATCAGATCTGGCGCTGTGGCGAGCAACAGAGGGGGATTAGATCCACCGCAGCCACTGTGAGCTGTGAGGGATCAGGGTTGCTGCCGCGGCGAGCAACAGAGGGGGAGCAGGGTTGCTGGCGCGGCGAGCGAGACTTCTTGGAGCAGTCCCGGCAAGCAGCGGAGGGGGCTCAGGTCTGCTGCCACCCGCTCACCTAGGCTGCTCGAAGAAGTCTTGGAGCAGCCGGGCAAGCAATGGTGGCAGATCAGAACCACCACTGAGCTGGAGCCCGGGTCTTGGGGAAGGGGAAAAAAAAGGTTTAAAAAGCCCCTTCCCCCCACCCCGGGCTCCAGCTCATTCAGGATGGGGTGGGGAAATAAAAGTTTTTCTCCCCCACCCCAGTGCTAACCAGCTGGAGCCCCAGCATGTACTGCGGTCGTGCGATATTGCGGGACCTCAGTACATGAGCTGCAAAATGGCGGGGGTTACTGTACCACTGTATGTTCTTTCAATTGGCCATATACAATTTATAGATACAGTGGGAATGTGTGACAAACATGCATCTAACAAATTTATCTAAATATATCAAAGAAACCAAGTCATACTGAGCAAGAACTCATTTAATTAAGAAAACCCAACTTACCTCATTGAAGTGTTCAGTAAGAAAATCAGCAACAAAGGTAATATCTTTTTGAGTCATCTTTGGAGGGGAAAAAAACCACTATCAGGTATGCTCATTTGTAAAACATATATTAAAGCAAGTAAACCTTAAAACAAACACTCTCATTATTTCTACAAACAGGTCCATCCAAACCGAGCATTGATTATAATCTTTTTTTAAACTTCAAAATCCTTAAATACAAAGCAGCAATGTACAACACCAGAAGACAAAAAGATAAATCAAAATAAGCCTAATAAACAATTATTGAGTTTAACTAACTACATTTTCCTACTACTGTAGGACCTCATGAACGAGCAGCAATTTGGTACCAAAACTTGGGTGATTTCTCTTACACATAAATGGGAAACAGGCTTCTGGTTGATAACATAATTCTGAATATCAGGTGCTAGGGAAAGGTAGGAGGTAGCCATCCTATTCATGCCCAGCCTGAGGACACCCCCCAGTGACCTAACTGGACACTTTAAGAAAATGAATGCTGTGATAAAAATAGATGACCAGTGATTAACAGCTACAACAATACAGCACCACGAATGTGCAATGTCTGCATAGCAGAACTATGTAGCCATTGTTCTTGTCACCTAGAACACAGCAAGCAGGTGCTTACTTTTACAGCCTATGCTTTTACAGCCTAAGAACATGAGAAGAGAGCCCTGCTGGTTCAGGCCAAGAAGGGCCCATCTAGACCAGCTTCCTGTATCTCACAGGGGCCTCCACAGATACCTCTGGGAGCACATGAGACAACTAGATACCTGTCTCCTGATACCAATTCCCCATGTCTGGCATTTTGAGGTACCCTTGTTTTAAGCCTGGAGATAACATGTATCCCCATTGTGGCTTGTAACCTACAATGGACTTTTCCTCCAGAAATCACTCGAATCCCTTTTAAAGGCATCTAGGCCAAGATCTTGGGAGATGATAATCCTGAGCTTTCAGAACCAAGCTAGAATTGGTTGTTCACAGGCTACACAGGTGTGATGTAGACAAACATGATTGATGATAACAATATTACCTTGTTCAGCTCTGGGGGGATGTGATCTTCTGACATCCTCAACATGGCTGGAAAATAAGAAAGATCAGATTAAGTTTATTAGTATGTCAAGAGAAGATTGAGATTTCCCTCTCACCCTTCCACAGGAAGTATGATGTTACAAATAAAATAGCAATCAGTAATAAGATGCTTTCCACCTTTTGTCAAATGGGCCACAATGAAATTACATTTCAACAGTAACATAACCAGTATGAACTAAATTACTGATAATGTTTCTGCCTACTGACAATGTTTCCACCTATTTCTCAAACACCAAAATACTATTCTGTAGTTACGCAGAGGCTGGAACTTCAACATGAAAGTTCAGGAATCTCCACAGACATTATCTGTCATACATACACCGAGTGACTCTAGTGTGCAACAGACAGTGTCTATGAAAAATTCTTAACAGTATTTTCCTTTTGTATAACAGGTTTTTAGCCAATGTCACTTCTGAAAGCCATCTTTAGAGGCATTTTGATGAAAATTTTTCATGCCATCATCTCATCAATTTTAATGTGAAAAAAATTCTCAAAAAGTAATGAGATGCAATTAATAAAATTACCCCCCAGTTTTAAACACCGTACGCAGTACTGACAAAAAGTACTGCTTTTTAAAGCTCCACAACAAATAAACAAACGATCTTTAAAAAGCAAGTTTGTGTTCTCTCCTCTCTTGTCAAAAGTGCATTATCCCAAACATGAATTTGACACTTGACAAGGGGAAGAAGAAGGCCAGGACACTCTTTGAAGCACATTTATCCAGGTTCCTAGCACTGAGCTGCCTTGAGAAGCAAGAAGAGACATTTTCCCTTCTAGTTTAGTGATCCATTCAGTAAATAGGAAGATTGGACATCACCCTATCACTGTCTCGAGGGGCAAAGATTCACCCTTCTCCACAAAAGTGGAGGAAAGTTGTCTGCAGGTAGGAAAGCATTTCTTGCAGCCATTAGGGAGTAGTCTCTCTTTCTTCACCGTAAAACCTTTGCCTTGAGATTTGCTTTTTAATTCTGCTAGAATAAGACAGAATGTTGCAAACTGGCTCATAAGATCAGCACAATTTTTCTTACCTACATAGAGCCACCGGAAAAAAGCTTTGAAATTTTTCATACTGCTGTCAATGACTCTGTAGAAAAGGAACAGGCAGAACATCGAAATATTATTTCAAAATTTAATTTCAAACATGGCTGCAGACACTTGTGAGGGTCTATCTCCCTTATTACAATCTTCATTATAATCTTGGTCCATGGTTCCATAGTCTAAAACTCTAACAAGGGAACAATGTGTACTTACAGAGATCTGTATCTTCTGCCCACACTTGACAAAGGACTAATTTCAATCCTAAAGAGTCTAAGGCAGGAACAGACCCAAAGGATTTCATCTATGTTGGTGGCACTGGCTTTAATCTGTGCAGCAGCTCACATACGTGCATGCATATATTGTGAAATGTACAGGGTAAGGAAAGGGTAGAACCTGCCGATGCCAGCCCTCTTTTCCTTTTTCCTTCAGAATATTAAAAGCGCTTCTGATACACAATATTAGTAATCAATATGGCAACCCTCCAAGGTTGATGACAATCAACAGCCCTATTTTTGCAAGTGGGGTATGAAGCAAGTGACTTCATGGCTGGAAGAATGCTACATCCCATGTCAATGGGTGCTTGCTATAACCTTTCTAATTAAAACATGAGGATGAGGTCCTAAGCTAACCAACCTAAGCCGCATGCAACTGGAGACCTGAAGCACTGGAATAGCAGACAGCTAGTATTTCAGTAAAAATGGGTACTTATTTCATGCTTGGACATGTAAACAGCTTTAAAAAAGATCGCTTGCAAAGAACAACCTGGATTAATACCTACTGAAGAAGTTCATTTGCTTTCAGGATGAAGGAGCCCACAACAGTAATAGCTTCTGCAAAGACAGGGTTAAAAGTTCTTTAAAGCCATCTGAGTTTTCTACCAGTAATATTAAGAAGTAAGAAAATAAAATACCTTCTATTCCTGATGCGTCCAGCCCAAGAGACTCGTACTTTTGTTTCCACAACGCCATTCCTTTCAGTTCGCTTAAATGGTAGAGTAATGCTTCAGAGCCACTATCAAAACATGGCAGCAAAATTGTTGCATGACAGATCTGCCATCACATCAGTGTTATGAACAGTGATATAAAGATGAGATCAATGATTCCTTTTTCAAGCAAAGGCAATATGAACAATGTACAGTTTATATGACAGGTTTGCTTTTATGCTGCTTTGAATGTTGCTTCATGATGTAGCTCACCACCATGACAACTCCAAATGGCTATGCAGGAGTCCCCTTTATTGTGGGGGTTAGGTTCCATAACCACCCATGATAAATGAAAATCCATGAAGGCAGAGGCCTCCGCTGGGGCCGCAGCCGGGTTGGGAGGTCTCTGTGGCTGGGACCGCCACTGGGTCGGGAGGTCTCTGCTGAGGCTGCAGTGGGTCAAAAGGCCTCCGCTACCAGCACCTCCACTGGGTCCATAGGCCTCTGTGAGGGACAGAGGCTTCCAGGTCCAGGTCCGGAGGCCTCCCCTAGGGTCGTGGATGGGTCCAGAGGCCTCTGAGAGGCCCAGAGGCCCCCATGGCCGGGTCCGGGGTCTTCCACTGTTGCCACTGTTATAAAAGTGGTGGTGGCGGCAGCCTATTCCATGATATAGTGGGACCATGATATCTGGGGCACAAGGTGGTGAGGGACTACTGTACAAGTGTTAAGAAATGTCACTTTCTGTGTAGATAGGCAGTTAGGAGTTCCTTCTACACATGGTAATTCTAAGAGCTAAACTGTATTGCTAGTCCCAACTAGAGTAGACCCGATGAATGAAAGATAGTTGTTAAGCCAACGCTTACATAATCTTACTGATTCAATGAATTTACTCTGTGATTAAAAATTGAATTTATCCTTAAATATTTTCCCTCAATATAGTGGAAAGGCTAAAAAAGCATTTATCCTTTTCTTTCCAAGTCTACACTTACAACCAACAGGAAAACAATATTGATTGTAATAATAAAATTATGTTGCTTAGCATTGAAGTCACACCAGAATAGCCCTAGTGGGGATATGGCGAGTCAGCTCTTCCACAGATTCAATGGGTCTAATTTTGTGACTTGCTTTAATACAGTAAGTCAAAGAGTAGGCCCATATGAATCAATGGAACTTACAGAGGAGCTGACTCACTAATTTCTCATTATTTAAATGGGCCTACTCTAGTGCAATTTTCTATACTAACCAACAAAATTTTGGCCAATATTGTAAGTTTTCCAAATTAACAGTAGAACAGTTTCCAAAATATTCTGTTCACGCATCTATCTAAAAAGAGATGCTTATTACACCTTCTCCTACTCTGGTACCTTCCAGGTATGCAGCCTGGCAGCCTCACAAGCTAACAATGAAGAAAGATCTGAGAAACATCAGATTAATAAACACTGGTTTATTAAAATAGGCACTCCAATGCATACATTTACCTTTGCAAGTGACTTATGACGAGCTTTTGGATACTAGAGTATGAGGATTCCATGGACTGGCCAAGTTTCTTTAAACCCTGTTGGAAAACACTTCATTTTATAGTAGAGTTTTGACCAAATGCAATTAAAAGATTTATAATGTATGCAATACTATACCTTTACTGTTAGCTGGTTCATTAATAGTGCCTGAAGTTCAAGGCTACACAACAAAAATAAAGCAAAGCAAATTAAAGTAAAATAAAATAAAAGCACATGTACTTTTCTGCCTGAATATTACATATCTCTGGTAAAATATGGGTTTCTGTGTAACACATACCTTGCTTTGCCCCACAGAAGCAACTGCATGAATTCATCTTGCACAGAAGTCGTTGTATTCTTTTCCTGCAAGTAAAGATTGTAACATGAAACTATTATTCATATATAAATGTATCAGTCCCAGGCATGCCCATAACACTTGATAATGACCAAGAAATAGATGACGATAGGGCCTGGCTCAGTCTTCAGTGGCTGAGCCACTAGGAAAAAACAGAAGGATCAGTTCCCACATGAGCAGTATGACCAATTTTAGTTCTTTGGGTCTTCCTATCATGTACCAATTTTGTTCAATACAACTGATAACCCAGCTTGTTCATGCAGATGTTTGTTTCAATGGAATTATCTCCATCATGAAAAACAGATGGTGTACTTCTTCTCAACATATTAATGATGCAAGAAATAACAAGGCCATTATGTTCTGTTCATTGCTGCCTGTTTGTTTTGAGAAAGACATACAGAAGCCTAACCATAATATAATATCCAAATATACATGGATTTGCAAAGCTGTATCTGGAGAAGTGGATTTTGAGCCACAAGAGCTTGCCCTGAAATGAAACCACTCATTTTTAAAATGCTACAATAGTTTGCCTCTCTCCTCCTTTTCTTTTGCCCGCTTGCTGAACCAACAAAAACAGTTCTCCATCCTGAAACTCACCCTAAGCACTACACTACAGTAACTCGGTGAGGTGGGTGTGGAAATCACCAAGTACTGAATCTGTGAGTTCCTGCTTTGCTGAACAGAGGAAAGAGAGTTAATGAAGCAGGCCATGGTGGAGAGACAATCGGAATTTATTATGGGACTGACTGGGGCTCTGTAGTAGTTCAGGAAGAGAAACGCTTAAACAATACCTGTACAAATTTGGTTAGCCGTGAATCCATCTGCATCAAAATTTCTTCCCAAGCTTCACACATACATGTCAGTGACAGCTTTATGTACTATTTAAAAAGAGAAAAAGATTGCAATTAGCATCTTTTCAATAATGTTGGATGCCCAGGAAACTCTACCATCATTATGCATAACAATTACATTCTGTCAGCCTTTATGCATGGTTTTCATGCATACCAAAACACAAACACAAATACAAAGAATACTCTACAGAAATAAAAAGCTGTATAAAACCAAAACTAAAATTTTAAAAATATGCTCCTTTTCACAATTCTGAAAGAATAAAACTAGGAAAAAAATAAAACTATACCACCAGCCTGAATCCCACCATATTATCTGGGAAGCCAGTCCTATCCATTTCAACAACATTAGCTTCCATGGAAGAGTGCCTGGGATTGCAGCCTGATTCTACCAAATGTTTAGAAAAGGGAATCTATTATTCCAGAAGTAATAATCTGGTTCAAAGGCACAAACCAGCAGCCTGTTCGTAGCATCACTTTCGTACTTGGCCAACACAAAGATAATTTTAAGACTGTACCTGCAGGAGAGTTGAAATGTGTGTAAATTTTCGAGCCATTCGCGTGACTTCTGGTAGATAGGTTGAGAGCAGACTGGTATCCAGCTATACCACAAAACAGACTTCCAGTCAGTAAATGTTACATACTGGCTGAAATCCTGTTGCTTAGCATAGTACTTTGCACTAAAAGTAGGCCCACTTAAATAGTGAGCAATCACTGATAAGACAACTTCTCCATAAGGTCCATTAATCCAGTGTGTGCTCAGGACCACACAAAGTGATGTGCAACTAGAATCCTTATGGAAGAAGCCCAGCATGTATGCACTTCAGTACTGATATGAATCCATAAGATTGTGGCTAGCAACTAGAAGACAGGAGTAGCCCCAACATTCTCCACAGCTCATTCACATATTTAGTGTGGGTAGTGAGACCCTAATGCCCTGTATTCTGTTGGTATTTATGTGCAGAACTGCAAGTAGAGAAATGGTTACCTGGTGATGCCATGGTCAGAGGTCAGGCATGTGCCCAGTCACTTACTATGCACCCACCAAATAGCTGCATCCCTGAGCACAGACCATCACATAGTAAAGACATGACCTTATTCGCCAAGGCAATATTTACCCAGGCATACTCCAACCCACATACAGACCACACTGGAGAAAGAGAACACCTACGACAATTTTAAAAAATGTTGCATTATTCAATATTGTAATAATCATACTGACTCTCTTAACAACCCTCCAGCCACTCATGTTGATTGATGGAACAATGCATTATGTTAACTAGTAATGCCATTTGATATGTTTACTGTGTTCGGGTTTGATGGTTCATAACTATTTTACGTTTTTTATGTTATATCTTATTAAATTTCATTACTATTGTTTTTTAAAATTTCACTCACTTGGAAGTATGTTATTTCTGGTTCCGTCTCTGGAGAAACATCTACTTTTGTAACAACTGATAGTGATTTTAAGTCACTGGACAAGCATAATGCAAGACAAGAGCCAGTTACCTGCAAAGAAATTATGAACTGAATTTTTTTCATTTCTAGGTACAAATTTTGTTTAACATTATTCTTCCCTCCCTGATTTAAAAAAGAAGATTATATTCCAAGCACAATCCTGCACAAGTACATCCAGTTTAGTATTAAGAACCACTGGCAGAAATCCTGTCATGCAGCTATGCAAATAGCATAATTTTAGAGGCAATCTACCATTGAGCTAAGAAATCTTCAAAGACATTATTTGTTGCATTTTAGTATTTACCATGGACAAACTAACTTTAGGGTTAGGGTTGCCTCTGTATATGGGTATGTGCAAGGGGCGGGTTTGGTGGAACACATGCACTTTTAAAAGCAACATGACTGGCAAAGGAACAGAGGCCAATTGTGGTCCATCTAGTCAGAATTGTCAACTCTGGTACACAATAATCACCCATGATTCCAGGTAGGGCTTTTCCCCCTGGCTCAGCCTGGAGCTCTTGGTCTACTATATAAATACTCATCTGTCCCAACCCTGTTTAGTTCCTGAAGCCAAACAACTTTGAATAATTTGAATAATTCCTACACACATGTAGAACAGAAACTGAAATTTTAAAAAAACATACAAACCCCTGTTATTGTAGCAATCTTATACATCCCATATGCATAGATCTCAATAAAGCCAGCATTTCCTCCAAGAACTAGAGCATTCAGCCTAAATTATTCAAAAAGAAAAGGAAAGAAACATGAATTCACAGAGCAAAGCAACAACAAGCACAGCAACTAAAAGAGTTACATTGAACAAAATATTACAGTCGCCCATTTCTTCACCTGGGTTTTCTTTCACAAGTTCTTAAATTAACCATTTATGATCAGGAATCTGGTACTGTGGGTGTCAGGTGATCTCTGCGATCTCCTCACCCACTACATGAAAAAAAGCATACAGAAAATGGTGAAACTGCCAGAGGCAACCCAGCCCAGCGAGTCCCTACCCCTGAAAGGTCCATACCCTGGGACCAGAAGCAGGCAGTCTCTCCCCAGTTCTCACAGGGGAAGGGGAAAGCCCCAAAGGAACAGCGCAAGATTTCAGAGGAACAGCCCAGGAAAGTTTGAGAAGGGGTGAGGACAGGGATATAACAAAAGGGCTGTCTGTGGTGGAGGAAAACAAGACAGACTCACCAACCCATGGTACGCAGGGAGCCCAGCGTTCCAGGCCCATATTAACTATAACATCCCTAGCCTAAGCCAAAGTGATGTCATATCAGGGCACCCTCAGTCTTTGAGGAGCAGCAGCCATGTGGGGATGGATTCCCAGAGTTCCCACCCAGCTGATTGGCAGCAACCAGTTGGGTCCCAGAGACTGGACTGGGCTGGACCAAGCCTCAAAGGCACGATGAGCATTGGCAGAAGCTGAGGACGTGGCAGAGATATCCCACAAGGCCCACACCTTATGAAGGACAACGCCTGAGAGATGCTCCCTCAAGGGTTACATGAATCACTGCGAAGAACGTTCAAGAGTGACAGACTCTGTCCTCCAGGAAGGCTTCTCCTCCAGCCAAGTGACAGAAACCACTCCAGGACATATCTGCAATGGGCTCAATATAAGGACTGTACTTGATAATAGTGCAGGTGGGGTAAAGCTCCTATGAACTCTGTCCTGGATCTAGCTGCATAATAAATTTATTACTGCAATACTGCTAGTGAAATCAAGGGTCACATGGTCATGCCCAACCCCACTGAATCCTTTAGCACCCTCCTGTTCAATGCAGGCTCTTTAACCAATAAATAACGTAAAATTCAATAGATAAAATGGTTTATAATACTCACACAGTTTGTCCTTTGGGAACTGACATGTAGAAGTGTAATGCCCCTGAACCCAGACAATCTGATCCATCTTTCCAGCATGGCCAAGAGGTCTGGATGAAATTCTCCATCACAAATTTGTCTAACCTATCTTGGAACCCATGGATGAGTAGCCAGAAGCCTACCCAGTGCTGAAATTTGGAAGTCTTCTTTTTTTAAAAAAATAATGAACAAAATGATATATCAAAGCCTTCCAGAATTACACAGTGGTAGTATGATGCTCCGTCACCTGTTGCATCACTCTGCCATTACTCAGCTATGGGTAGCTTCAGCATCTCATTATGTTCCTCCTCTTAAATACAATATCTGATTGGAGAAGCAATTCTATATATTAATAAAATGTTTCAGGGTCAGGGACTTGTCAAGTGTCTCAAAAAAGGAAGCAAATGAGAGCATGACAGGCTTAAATCTAAAAGCTACATTTAACATTTTCATCTTCATTCCTCGTTACAGTAGAACATGAGAACTGGGACAAGTGCTGACCTGTTAATGCAGGAACTTCAAATAGAAATTATCCCCCTTGATTAATAAATTTTATTAATTATTTCGTTAGTGTACCAAATAGATCTCATTGGCCTTCTTCCTATGCTATTGAATATATCTGGTTTCCTTTGCCTTATTTGCTTCTCCTTATCTTTTCTCTTTTTGTTACAAACTGTTTCATTAATTAAAAACATTTACCTGATGTCCCCCATGAGTTTCATAATCTCATCTGATTTTTCTTCACTGAAATATAATGTTAAAATATCAGCTGAAATACACATACAGATATGTTCTCAAAATACACGGGGGGGAAAGGAAGGGGAAGGGGAAAAAGGAAGAAACATTTACCTGAAAATTTTTGCTGTGGTACTATAACTACGTCATTAGAAAAAGAAAAAGAACATTCAGTGATGCCATCTTATTGAAAAGTTCAACATACATTTATGTAAATAACAATGTGCAGATTTTACAGCAAGTAGAGCAAAGCAGGCATGTGGTATAATCAAGGGATGCAAGGCATAATGCAGAGAAGAGTTCCATTAGGTAAACACCCCTCCTCCCAGATACAATTGCTCACAGCAGTTAAGCCCTAGATCACAATCACACATGTAGGTCAGATTAAAAGTTTTGCATTGACATGTGTGAAAGCTCAGCAGTGCATCACAGAGACAAGGTGTCAGGTTTATCTTCTGATAGCTCTAGGTAAGGTTTGCAAGGACTCTAGTCTAGGATCCTGGAGAGCTCTGCTGATATTCCCTCAAACAGTGCTGACCTTGGTAGACCACAATATGACCAGGTATGAGAAAGCTTCTTGTGTTCCTTCAGTCCTGCCTCTATTATTATTATTATTATTATTATTATTATTATTATTATTATTATTA
>JAHTLZ010000274.1:16432567-16475047 GCA_023846285.1 Phrynocephalus versicolor | reverse complement strand
ATTATTATTATTATTATTATTATTATTATTATTATTATTATTATTATGACAAAAAGGTAACTTATAAAAGTGCCGTTCTATTCAAATACATTTTGAATAAAGCCTAACTTAAATGGTGTGTTAAATAACCTGCAAGTCTACATCCACTGATCTACGGAGTAACCCTACTGAACTTCTGAATGAACATGAAGAGGGATGTTTTAAAAATCACAAAACTCGTTAGCACACAATGTACAATAAAACAACAAACATAGTCATAATATTATCAACAGAATCTGTTCCACAAATAAAAATAAACATTGCCAAGTTTAAACTCCATAGGCTTTTGAAAATGAATAGGCTTTGCTTTCCATAACTGTTCTTGCCCATATTTCAGAGCCCCGGCATCTCATCAAATGACCAAGCCCCACTTGGCTCCTAGCAATATGGTCAGGGAACTTGATACTCACTTCTTTGGCAACGCAGGCAATTTAGGAAGAAGAAGATTGGATTCATCTTCAGCATGATAGAATGAAGTAAGAACACTGGAAGGAAAGATGGGGTTTCATTTCGCTTCTGTTTTTTAAATTACTTTAAGGGAACAACAAAAATTCAATTCTGAAGAATTATATACATTTTAACCACTTAAATCTTTTTTAAAACACAGATTTGTTTATTCCATTCTTTTACAACAGGTGGCATGCTGAATAAGTTAAAGACAAACTATACAAAGTTCTATCTCAACAGCATCCTCCTACGTTGCTGGCTAGTTTGCATATTGCTTAAACACAGAATGTGTTGAAGAATTATGGAAAGGGCACACCTGGGAAACTAATAGAAAGAATGTCAGGATCATAATATGTTATTATTTGGTATTTATATGATAACTTATTATTTAAAATTATGTAATGCATTAGTAGAGCCAGGAGACAGTACCTACTGAGTTGGTTAATGTACTCCTGTACTAACTTATAGAAACTGCACTTCACATATTTTATAAGTGCAAAGTCAAATTCATCTAACCTCATTATCTGTCTACTTGCCAGGCCAATAGTCAGAAAGAGGTTTGGCCTGTTATCTCGGCAAGGCCAATGGAATTTAGTAAGATGAGATATTGAGCAGATACTAAGCATAAGCACCACAATTTGCAGACACAGCAAAGTGAGTTGAGAAGGTAATGAGAGGTATAAATAACTGTCAGAGGGTGTCTGGAACAGGAGGAGGTACATATACTCGGGAGATTCTCTGCCGGGGGGGATGTATTCTGTAAAATTATGTTATGACTATTTTGCATATGATTTGTCAAATACTGTAGTTCTATTCTTATCTTATTAGCTAGAAGTCATTAACGTAGAGAATCCTGAAGGATTTCCTCTTAGACGACCTTGTCATAGTATATCTCTGATCATTAAGTCTGCAAATATAGACATATACAGTACGTAGAAAAGAAAATTTCACTCATTTTGTGTCTGTAAAATGAACAAGGGAAAATCAGAATTTTTTTGAATGTCACTATCAATCTGGGGGAAAATAATCTACAAGATATCAAAAAGAAAAAAAGAAAATTAGGTAGGGGATAAAATTCCTCCTGGTCCATTTTGAAATTAACCTTTTTTTAGAATAATGATAGCCATGAAGAACAGAGTCTTTTGATTTTCTACCTAGAAGTCATTTAAATTTTGTAGGACTACAGAGAAGTCTTAAATACTAAATTCTCTAACCTAACAATAATGTCACCCCTAATTTTCTGGAATAGATCAAAAACTGTAAAAAAAAGTATTCAAATTTGGGTGTGACTACCCACTGAGACATTTCAAATGGAACCACTTAGAAGCCGGGCTTCCCTGGGACAATCGACTTCATCCAAGCACACAGGATTCAACAGACCAAGGACAGACATTGGCTTCTTTCCAACTCATTAAGGTAGCTCGGTTTTGTTGTGTTGTGTTGCTACAGTCGTGACTGATTCTTCATGACCTCATGTCCATGGAGTTTTCTTGGCAGGAATACTGGAGTGGCTTGCCAGTTTCTACTCCAGAGCTCGGTTTTAGCTGTCTAGATTTGCAGCAGGCGTGGTTAGAGAAGAGCTACCTTGATAAGTTGGAAACATGGTTCACTGATAACTTACAGGGCAGCATGCCTTTCAAAAAAGCAGCAGCAGAACAGAAAGAGGAAGGAAGGGGAAAACAAGCAGGCCCAGGGACCAGGGAAGGGAAAGAAAGGATTCAAGTGGCAGCCCTCTTTCCCATTGCTCTGCCTCTCACTGCTCCTGTGGTGGGTTTGAATGGTTTCAGATAGAACGGCTACGAATCCCTCCACATCAGCTCAAGGGATCACACCATCTGAACCTATGCAAATGAATGTGATTCCAAAAAGTAGAACATCCAGTAGTGGATGAAAAAAAAAAACTCCACAGATCAATGAGCTAGTTGGCCTGACTTGTACTTCGTGTAGTGGACGAACCTCAATGGAAAATTATGCAAATCAGGCCATCCCATTCTGGAACAATTCCCACATTATTCATTATTCCCTTAGAATGTTAGCAAAGGTAGAGTTTACCAGTACAGTACTTTCAAAACTGCCAAGGTAGGTTCAAGGATGGTGTGGTTTTTTTGCATTGAAAAGAACAACAAATGCCACCCTAGCTCCTCCTGACAATCAAGGTACAATGTATTTAAAGCTATCCATGTTAATTTGGTACACAATACAGGAACACTTTGCAAGCATCACTTCCTCAAAAGCAAACACTCAAATAGCTAACAATTTGCTCCCTTTTCCATGATCCTGGGAGTCTACTCTCTGAGGGATCTGTCCCACTCAGCCCAATACAATGCAAGATTTACTCTCAAAGCCAACCAAACTACACTTTAGGGGCCCTAGAATATGAGTGGCCTCCAAACAAAGTTGTTAAATCTCACATTTCAATCAACTGCTAAAATACCTCCCCGTCCCCTCAAATAAGGCCTCATAAATTTGACATTGTTTAGAAACTCAGCGTATCTTAAACTGGCCCTGGTAAAATGGAGGTAGGTCATACTGTTTCGTGTTATCAAATCACCTTCTAGATGAGTGGCCATCAGCAAAACTGCCTCATACATACCTACTTTCTTCTGTAACTTCCATCCAATGCATATATGTGATAGGAGCAGCCACTGAGAAAGAATGCAAACTTTCTGGTTTCTCCACATCACACAAGATCACTCTCTTGGTATCAGCAAGTCCAAAAGCCAAAACTGCAGGGGTAATGATAAAATAGTAAAATATACAGTATGCCACATGCAATTAATTTAGTACATATCAACTGCAAATAGCAACACGTGCTACAAATAGTTTTAAATATTGCATTTCAAAAGTTAAGCAAAATCTGGGCTGCACAGCCACCATACAAACTAGATTGGTCACCTACTTTCCATATAACAAATGGAATGGCTTGTTCAAAGTCTAGCAAACATCATTAGGCTATCAGAATGACATGTTCCCTAGGAGCAGCATTTAATTCAAATGCACATTACTTTTGCCATCTGGTCTCCATGCAAGAGTTGTTACTTCTTTCCCAGTGCTGTCACTTGGTGGAAGACTCCAGACACGCTGAAAGTTTGCAAGCCGATGAAGTAAAACCTAGAGTAATATTCAGAAGAATGGGAGAAATGTTCAGATTTCATGTCTCCAAAGAAGAGTATGATTAGCCAGGAGTTCTGTGCCACTAAAACTTGCAACTATGCTGTAACTGCTATATTGTAATGTGAGCTTTCTCAAGTCCACTTTCTCAGACAACCCAAGATTTGTTCAGAAAAGCTCACATAAAATGCAGCTAGTTTCCTCCATACTAACATACAGAGGATGGGAGATATGCCTTTCACTCAACCAACTAGTCACAGAAAGCCCACTGGCACAAACTCCTCTCCATGTGCTTCCCTCTCCCCTGATGCTCATTATCTGAAAAACATATTCCAGAATATATTTTAAAACTATTCCAAGAAGATCATTACACTCTAGAGGGGAACATGTGAACCTCCAGATTTTGTGAGTGTCCTTCAGAGTCCATCCTACCCCTTAAGCTGTTTTACATCTACATGTTGTTGTTGTTGTTGTTGTTCAGTCGTTCAGTCAGTTCCGACTGTTCGTGATCCCATATCCATATCTTCGTGAAGATAGGAAGGCCTGGCGAGCTCTGGTCCATGGGATCACGAAGAGTCAGACATCTACATGAAACCACTGCAAAAGGTGGTCCAGAGTTTTGGGTTCAGTGACATCTGATGAGACCTAACCTTATTTCGCTTTTCCATCTAATGCCAAGGAAGCTATTTTGAGTCTAGGCCACTCTCTGTTGTCAAGAATGAAATGGATAAGAGCAAACAAACTAAATGCACATACGACAGCAAAGAAATTAATCAGAAAGTTCTTTACTGAAAAATCCATCTCAAGGTATTGGGCAACCCACAGACATTTTACAAGGGTATGCATGTGTGCGTTCCAAATCCTCAACTCTTGCTCATTGTATAAAATAAATAAATAAACTGAATGTTCTTTCAGTGAAGGTGATGAGTCAGGAACACACTCTTTCTAGCCTGATGGCTGAGCTAAAAAGACCTTGTTAGCAAAAGCTCTGTTGCTCTTTAATCTTTAAACAGGGGATGCCACGTGGGTTCATTTTACAGGGACTGAGGAAACCTCTGGGAAATAGATCCCCATTACTTCTCTTTGTGGCTTCTTCTCTTGTTATAATATTTCACCCTCAGGATGTTCATTTTACCTTGAGCTTCCTTAAAATGGGAAAGCCTGAGAGAGAAGAGTCCAAAGTGTGACAGAATGGGTGACAGGCATGCAAAAACACACGAGTGTTAAGGCAAAAGCCTTGAACTAGACACTTCCACGGAACAATAAAAAGACGACCTTGTCTCCTGAACTTCACAAGCACACAGTTCAAGTTGCACTGTGCAGATGTGCTTAAACAGAACGGCCAGAAATTTGTTTCCAGAACTGAGGGTGAAATCTGTCCATTTGTGAAACCAAAGATCCTGTGGCTGAACACATTCTCAGCTTCTTTTCTCTGTGGCCAGCTTGAGATTCAGGCATGGACGGGGAAACATTCAGTCACAATATGAAGCTTGGGTAATTGATTGTACCTCATATATTACATGGGTGGTGGTTTCCATCCCTTATCATGGATTTTTTTTCCTTTTCACATGCTCTTTGTAGCTTTAATGTTACCTTTGAATGTCATAAGATGCCTCTTCTAATTTCCTTGTTCCTAAGTTGAGTATGTCTTAAGTGTTCTGGGCTATATATTGTCTCTCATTATTGTAAGCTGCCTTGGGTCCTTTTCAAAGGAGAAAGGCAGGGTAAAAATATACTAACTAACTAACTAGTTAATGAATTCATTAAATAAGGTTACAGTAAATCAGAATGGACTTGGTGGCCTATAACACAAAAATTCATATTTTCAAAGCACACAGGATATAATTCAAACTGGAGTTTCAACATTTAAGATTTTAAATAATATGGAAGTAATATATCTTCAAGTCTGTCATCATCTATATATACCTGTGTGATGACATATTCAGAGGGTCTTCTCTATCCTGAACCACCACAATATGGCAGGAATGAAAACTGTGTACTGTAATATCTTTCCAAGAAAGACCTGCCACTTGCCTTTACTGCTGGCTTTCTGTCTCATAACCAGGATCTGGCTGTTCGACAAAGCATTCAAGGAGTGTAAGAAGATGGTCAGGTAACTGACATATCCTGGCTGTTTTTACTTGGTTCTACTTGACATACTGCCCAGAATCCTGCCAGTTATGCCTCATAGTGTAACTCTATTGGTATAACCTCCAGGAGTGTGCAATTATCATATTATCAGCACATATTTTTTAAAAAAGGCAATCTTATAGAAACAACAAAACTTTAAAATATAATTCATCCAGTGCAAAAAGTTTTCAACACTGGAGAGAAAAGCAGCTTCCCTGATAAAAACATATCACAAGAATTTGAAAAGCACTACTTATGACAATTAGCTTGATATTGGGTTAGTACACAGTTTACGTATTGCATGCCAAATAAAACCCACTCCATAGCATTAATATAGTGTGTTACATCTTCTGAGAGTGTTTCCAGAATTCAGATGAATCACCTGCAACCTAAAGTGCTCAGATAAGACCTAGAGCCTTTTAGCAGCTCATAGTAACTATACACTACTTTATGTGATACCATTTTGTTCTTCCTTACCTCTCCAACTTTGTTTGCAAGGGCAATCAAATCCCTCTTGGGAGACCAGGCCATAAAAATTATTTCCTGAGGAAGTTGTTTCTCTCCAACCTGCCGGAAAGCAGGCATGACTGCAGAGGTGGCAATTCCCTGAAACCAAGGAGTGCAAATCAACATGAGATTACCTCCAATTTCCGAGTTCTCAAAGATTTCACATTCAAAAATAAGTCTACATAGCCACACATTAATCCAGACTAGCTAACACCACTCAGCATTCTAATAAAACTCTAATATTACCTATAACTATCATCCTCCAACTCCCTATTTTAGTAGCCCTTCTATATTCAGCACTTAACGAAACATAAAATGTCCCTGAACATGCAAGTACAATAATCTTTTGCCATCTACCAGCTGCCTGGTAGATGCCACTATCTGTGGACCCTTATATTCCAGTTTGTTTCCCTCCCAACAGTCAATTCATACTTGCACCCTCTTGGCTGCTTTTGCTCTACAAGGAGAAAGTGAGAAAGGGGAGTAAGCTTTTAAACAGAAAGAAAAAGGGGAGTAGATTTTATACAGACTGCAGAAAAATCTTAGAGATCCCCCTCCTGCTGCATTTGTCTACAACACTATTTTTCATTAAAAACAAAAGGCCTAACAGTCCAGCATTTGGTAGAGGACAGAAAAGACTTAGAATTGTGTGCTGCATCTTGCTTGGTCCTAATCACCAATTCAGGACTTACTTAGGCAAACTCAGGAGAGAAGCGTAATAGGCCAAGTAGGGCCACATATAGCACAGAAGGAGTTAAGTCTACAAAATGCAATGAATAGTTACTAAAACAGACTCTGAAACACCCAGTTTTATTTACAAAACTAAGAAGCCTGATCATACGTTTGTCTAAACATGTGTGGACTAAAAGTACATCAAGGACAGGGCAAGCAAAACAAAATATTCTCTTGAGATCTTCATGCTCTAAAGGGGAGGGGGCTGGAGAACGGACTCAAAGCATAGTGGGTTGGACATGCTTAGCAGTCTCCCACGCAGTAAGAAAACTGACAGATACAAGTTAGAAGCCTACTGATATTATACCAGGCAAAACCAACATAAAAAATAAAGATGACAAAAGCACGTTTCCCAAAACGCGCCTTACAATTCCCCGCTTGGCTCTCTCGTAAACTGAGGGGGGGTTTCACCTCCGACCCTGGGGGGGGGTCCCTTCTTAGCCCCCTTCTTAGGGTGGTGTGTGTGTGTGTGTGTGTGTGTGTGTGTGTGTGAGAGAGAGAGAGAGAGAGAGAGAGAGAGAGAGAGAGAGAGAGAGAGAGATGCACAACGGATGAACCTCCTGGCCAGGCAGGGAAAAGCAGCACCGCCTGAAGAGGCTTGTTCCCTGCCTGCCACGGGTTTCGTGAAGGCGGAGGCTGCCCTAAGGTTTTCGGCTCTTGTTGGCACTTTCGAGCGGGAGGGGAGCCACATCCAACCGGGGCGCCGTCGCGCCGTGGCACCCACAACAACCCTGCGAGGGCGGCGGCGGCGCTCCCTGGTGCCCTCCTCCTGCCCTTGGCCGCCCCCCCCCCCCCCCCCCCGCCCGCCCCCCCCACCCCCCCCGCGGCCCCCGCCCCCCGCGGGGCCCCCCTGCGCCCCCCCCCCCCCCCGCCCGCGGGCGCTCCGTGCCTTGGCCAACAGGGGGCGGGGAGAAGCGGGGCCGGCCTGGACGCAGCCCGGCTGAGCCAATCGGCGGCGCTCCCTTGGTCGGCCTTGGCGGGGGCGGGAAAGCGGCGTCACTTCCTGTGAGGGGGCGCCTCCGTCTCGCGCCACCTAGCGGCCGGCGGCGAAACGCGTCTTGTTGAGAGAGGCGGCAAGCGCCGGCCAGAAAGCCCCCCCCCCAGTCCCGAAAGCCTGTGTGTCAAAGTATAGGTAGGTAGAGGAGCCTCGGTTGCTGCAATCGAGCACTACGTTCCTATCTGGGTCTCTTGGGAACGATTAAAATATCTTGTTAGGTCCGCAGTTAATGGTTTGTTCGTTAATTAGTTACTTAATTAATTACATTTCTATACCACCCATTTGGACAGCAATGCCACTCTGTGTGGTTAATTAACAATGAGGTGCCATCAGATCAGTTCCTACTTCTGGTTGCCTACCCCGAGTTTTCTGTGTGTTGAGTTCTCAAAAAACTGGGTTAACCAGATCCTTCTGGTGACGCTGTGGGAACATGCAGCTTGCCCAGGGCTGCCAAAAAACAGGGCACTTGATCCCCATAATCTCCCCCAAGCTCCGGGTGATCTTGGCTGGATTCTCTCTGGCCACAAGGCTTCAAAGTACTGGTTGCACCTCTGCACTCTGACCTGAGTTACATCTGCTTTGCAGTTCTGCAAAGCTCTGGCCACAGTGACACATGCCCTAGTGACGTCCTGCCTAGACTACTGTAATGCCCTCTATGTGGGACTACCAATGAAAAGTCTCCAGAAACCTCAATGGGTCCAAAATGCAGCAGCCAGATTGCTGACTGGGGCCGGTTACAGAGACCACATTACACCCCCATTAAAGCAGCTTCACTGGCTACCAATCTGCTTTAGGACACAATTCAATGTGCTGAACTTAACCTGCAGCCTGGGTCCTAGCTACCTCTAAGATTGAATCTCACAGTATGAACCGACTCTGGTGCTAAGGTCACCAGGAGAGGCCCTTCTCTCCATCCCACCACCCTCACGGGTATGTCTCATGGGAACCCATGAAAGGGCCTTCTCGACTGCTGTGCCCAGACTCTGAAACTCCCTCCCACTAGAGGCCAGGACTGCCTCATCTGTTGTCCTTCTGGAAACAGGCAAAGACCTTTGTCTTCAGGCAAGGTTCCCCTGAATGATGGACTACCTATTATGTGTCTTTATATGAATCTACCATACGTGATTACATAGACTTTGTGTTTATAACCACTTATAACTTTTGTCTTTATATCTCCTTTTTGGATTGTCTACCATGCATGATTACATGGAATTTTTACTCTCTCTTTAACTGCTCAAGTTCTTGTAGCTTTAATGTTAAATTTTAATGCTGCAAGATGTCTCTCAATTCCCTGTTTTCTTGCCTATGTCTTAATTGTAGTGGACTGTATGTTGTACCTCTTTACTGTAAGCTGCCTTGGGTCCTTTTCTAAGGAGAAAGGCAGGGTAAAATATACTAATAAATAAAATAAACTCAATTTCAAAATATGGGTCGTTTCTGAGCACTGATGTACAGTTCCCAACTGTTATATAATGAAAGATGCAAAATGCAGTGTTAAGACTTAAACTTAGAGCCCATGACCAATAGCACACCCTTCCCTCAGCACAACTCATAAAGAAAACCAGTGTGATGGGGCATTTAAGAGTCTGCTGAAACCTAACCCTTATTGACCCATAAAACTCACTGACTGACCTCACACAAAGTCCCTCTCAACCTGGGCTTACTCAGAATTATTATAAAATAAAGCAGGAAGAAGAAGATTACACCACTTTGGGCTCTTTGGAGAAAAGATGAGATATAAATGAACAAGACAATAAACATTTTAACAAAGATCTGGAGAACTGCCTTCAGAAAGAATACAATTTCCAGAACCTGATTTTCTTGGTTTTACTTGGAGATGCATTTGTGAATGAGAAGATGAATATCTTCTAATATGTTGGCTCCCATCTCCAAGCTGATTGTGACATTAGTGGCGATGTTTGAGCAAGTGTTAAGTGTGGCCTGGTTGCAATGGCAGAAACTCATTGGTGTGCTTTGCAACTGACAGCTGGCTCCACTGGTACAAACCTTATAGCGGCATCTTCCACTGTCACCCAAACTGCATACCACCTGAAAATTGATGGCAGGCAGGCACGTGGGTGACCAAAACGGAGGAGGTAGGACACTGAAAATAAGGACATGAGAACTGCTGGCCTGCACCCTGAAGAAGTGGTTGATCAGGCAAAGTGGAATCCTGCAAGAAACTACTAGGAAGAAGAAGACAAAGAAGATTTGGAGGTGAATTTAGCATTGGGGAGTACACTCCAACTGGTCCTGTAAAGATTGCAATTTTTTCAGACATTCAGTATCCACAGATACTGACCACTCTTCGATACGGGGGCAGAAGCAGTTTACAGCAATTCAACATCCAAAAATGATGCATATCTGAACAGGATTAAAGTACCACTGGATTCAAATATCAGATTTGGTAGGCACAGAGTGACCCTAGGACTAATTTAATATGACTACAGTGATTGAAACATTTATATTTATTACTTCACTCTTCCCACTGAATTCTTTATGCCCAGCCAGGTGCTTTGTAATAGATTTTTAACAAGACAGAGATGCAGGTTTCAGTCTCTCAAATAAGGAAGGATAATGCTGAAAGTATTAAAAAGTGGCTTTTTATTTTTATATACTAAATATACTACCATTTATTCTATTACTTGAATTCTTAAGAGCACATGTACAGGATACTAAATGAAGGAACAGAGTAAACAGTTGGATTGAGTTTCCTATTTCTTGCCTTTTCTTTGTTTTGTAGTTCTTATCTTCTTTGTGCCTGTTGTTTTCGTAACATTCACATTTACCTTCTTCTTTTGCCTTGCTTTTTTGGCATCTCTGCAAATTTAAGACAAGACAACTTACTGAATGTTTCAAACTAGAAAACTGGAATGATGAATCTTTTTTATTGTATATCTGAGAGCTCTAGAAACCTTTAAAAAGATCTTGAAATTTTACTGCATTATATCCTTGTAATTATCAGCAATTAAATTTACATACAGTTATGTTGAAATAACTGCCGTAGAAGCACAGATAGCACTGTTTTTACTGGAAATATGGAAGAAAGACTTAAGAATTAAATATATCAGTACATATTAAGCAGCCTGAATAATTGATGTAGAATGCATATACTGTATGCAGCAGACATGGGCACGACAAGAAAAAATGACGTTTCGAGTTTTCGTTTGTCGGAACGGGTCCGTTTCGGGTCGTTTCCGTTTGTCGCGAAATTTTTCAAAAATGTGTCGTTTTGTTTGTTGTTTGCACCGCAATTTAGCGCGATTTGACTTCCCAGAGCATAGGGGCGTCCCGCAATCAGGGTGGCGCTAGGTGTTTTTGCGCCCTAGGCGGCGGGCAGGGTGGGTGGGCGGGCGGTGGGGGAGGTGCGGGTGGGCAGCGGTGGCGGGGGGCCATGGGCAGGCAGCGACAGCGGCAGGGGGGAGGCGTGGGCGGGCAGGCTAGTGGGCGGGCGGCGGCGCGGGCCGCAGGTGGGTGGCAGCACGGGCGGGTGGGCGAGTGGGCAGTTAGGATATCACTTAGGATAGAGGTTCTGTTCTTGGCTTGCACCCCAAATGTGTGTGTGTGCAAGCAAATTGAAGTTGGGAAAATAGAAAATAAATGGTAGTATATAATATATTCTTAAAATAAATCCACACCTCCCACTCCCAGTTGAACCTTCCCCTTTATCCAATATCAGAAAAAAATCCTCACAAACTGCCAGAGAAGAAATAAAGAATAAACTGCTATTCCCTTCAGCAGACAAAGCTGCAGGGAATCAAAGAAATTATTTTCTAAATTCAATTCCCTCCCTGCCTGCCTAACTTAAATCCTAAAGCCTCCAGCCTCCCTCCTCAATCTCGATCGGATCACACCAGCACCAGCAGCCAGCCCTCCTCCCTCAACCACATCCATACACCCAACTGTGATTTCTGGAAGGTGCCTCGGCTTTTTATGCCCTCCAAGACATCCAGAAGTGTCAGTCAAAAACCTGGCGATGCCATTGGTAGAATGGTTCAAAAAAATTGCATGGTCCCATCCAATGCCGAGCCCAAATGGGCAAGTCTAAAAAAATAAAAAATAAAAAAATAAAATAAATACGACGTTTTATTGCTATAAAAAAACCCACTGCTGCTACTATTAAAATTCAGGCATTTAAAATAAATAAATTTCACATGTTTCTGTGGTGATTTGGTGTGTTTTTTGACCATGATTTCAAAAGAAAAATTGTGGTCGCCATTTTGGATCCCCACCACCACATGGCATGGCGAGACGATGAGGATGACCCCCCCCCCAGCCTGGTGCAAGCAGCCCAGGACAGGAGAGGAGGGGGGGGAAAGGACGGGGAACCCCCCGCCCCCCAGGAACCACTCCTCTGGTAGGTGGCAAAGCCTCAGGCAGGCATATTTTCACCTGCTTTTTTGGCTGGGAGTCGGTTTTTTTAAAAAAAACTTTTAAAAACTTTTTCTGTGCTTCGCATTGCGCGATCGCCGCGATGCCAGAAACGAAAACGAAAAACCCGACCAAATTTTTCTTTTTTCGGTTCGAGTTCTGACGGCTTAATTATCGTTACCGTTTCCGTTGCGTAACGGAAACGGAAACGGAAATTTCGCCGAGTCGTGCCCATGTCTAGTATGCAGTATATAACAGAAGTGAGTACACCCCCTCACATTTCATATTTTCAAACATTTCAACATTTCAAATGTTTTAGCATACATTTTCATGTGATGGCAGACTTGGATACAATGTAAAGCAGTGTGTATATAGCTTGTAGAACAGTGTAAATGTGCTGTTCCCTCAAAATAACGCAACACAAGCCATTAATGTCTAAACTGCTTGCAACAAGAGTGAGTATATCCCTAACTGACAATGTCCAAAATGGGACCAAGTAGCTTTCGCTCCTTGGTGTCATGAGACCCATTAGCATCACAAGGTCTCAGGTGTGAAGGGGGAGCAGGTGTTATCGCTCTCACTCACATTTGGTGTTATCACTCTCACTTTCTCATTCTAGTCACTTGAAGTTCCACATGGCACCTCATAGTAATGAACTATCTGAGAATCTGAAAAAATAAATTGTTGCTCTTCATCAAGATGGCCTACTAGGCTATAAGCAGATTGCCAAGACCCCGAAAGTGAGTGCAGCATGGTGGCCAAGACCATACAGCAGCTTAACAGGACAGGTTCCACTCAGAACAGGCCTCGCCATGGTCAACCAAAGAAGTTGAGTGCCTCTGCTCAGCAACATATCCAGAGGTTGGCTTTGGGAAATAGACCATTTGTGTATGAGTGCTGTCAGCATTGCTGCAAAAGTTGAAGGGGTGGAGGGTCAGCCTGACAGTGCTCAGACCATACACTGCCCACTGCATCAAACTGGTCTGCAGGGCTGTCGTCCCAGAAGGAAGCCTCTTCTAAAGTTGATGCACAAGAAAGCCCACATACGATTTGCTGCAGACAAGCAGACTAAGGACATGGATTTCTAGGATCATGCCCTATGGTCGGATAGGACCAAGATAAAATTATTTGGGTCAGATGGTGTCAAGCATGTGCGGTGGCAACCAGATGTCGTGCCTACAGTCAAGCGTGGTGGTGAGAGTATCATGGTCTAGGGCTGCATGAGTGCTGCAGACACTGGGGAGCTACAGTTCACTGAGGGAACCATGAATGCCAACATGTACTGTGGCATACTGAAACAGAACATGATCCCTTCCCTCTGTAGATTGAGCCGCAGCTCGGTATTCCAACATGATAATGACCCCAAACACAAAATATTTGAGAGGATGTCATATTGGAGAGAGGACAGGTTTGTTTTCCATGGCTTCAGAGACTAGGACTCAGAGCAATGGTTTCAAACTACAGGAAAAGAGATTCCATTTGAATGTTAGGAAGAACTTCATGTTGTTCAGCAGTGGAATGTGCTGCCATGGTGGGTGGGTGGGGGGTGAAGTCTCCTTCTTTGGAGGTTTTTAAGTAGAGGCTGGATGGCCATCTGTCGTGAGTACTTTGATAGAGGTTCCTGCATGGCATGGGGTTGGACTGGATGGCCCTTGAGCTCTCTTCCAACTCTTTGATTCTATGAACACACTTCGAAAACAACCACTGCCTTGCTAAGAAGCTGAGGGCAAAGGTGAGTGACTGGCCAAGCATGTCTCCAGACATAAACCCTACTGAACATGTGTGGGGCATCCCGAAACAGAAGGTGGAGGTGCGCAAGGTCTCTAACATCCACCAGCTCTGTGATGTCATCATGGAGGAGTGGAAGAGGACTCCAGTGGCAACCTGTGTAGTTCTCGTGAACTCTATGGCCAAGCGGGGTTAAGGCAGTGCTGGAAAATAATGGTGGCCACACAAAATACTGACACTTTGTGGCCAATTTGGACATTGTCACTTAGGGGTGTACTTACTTTTGTTGCCAGCGGTTTTGACATTAATGGCTGTGTGTTGCGTTATTTTGAGGGGACAGCACATTTACACTGTTATACAAGCTGTAGATTCACTGCTTTACATTGTAGCCAAGTGTCATTTCTTCAGTGTTGTCACTGGAAAAGATATACTAAAATATTTACAAAATGTAAGGGGGTATATTCTGTGATATACTGTAACTTGCTCCTCTGAGCGTTAATTTGAAAATGCTACATAAAAATGAAACAGAGTCTGTAGTCAAGGTTTTTTTTTTTGGAATGGGTATTTTAAAAAGTTTATCAGTAAACACAATCACAAACCTATTGCTACACTGTAATATTTATGATACTTCTTCACACCATGAAATACCTGTACAGTGAAACCTTGTATAACGGAAAATGCGTACAACGGAAAAAAATTCCATCACCACTCTCCCTCCCCCTCCCTCTCCAACATGGGTGCAAGCAGTCTCTGGGGCTCTTTACCGACGATGCAAGCTGGCAATGGAGGAGGGCTAGGTCAGCCTGCTCGGCTTGGCTGGGCACCCACAGCAAAGCTTCCTCAGGGATGCCTGCTCGTCTCTTTTCCTTCCCCCTTTCCTTCTCTCTTTCTCTTCCCCCTCCCCACAACTGCACCTCATCCCCTCCCACACCACCCGTCCGCCCAGCGGCCGTGTCCCATGAGCCTGAGCCCTGCAGCGCAAGAGAGCCGAGGCCACCCGATGGTGCTGTGAATTAGTGCTGCTGGAGCTGGTGCCAGCGGAGGAGGTGGTGGAACGCGCCCCGGGTGGGCGGCGCAGTCGCCCGTTCGCAGAGCCTGTGCCTCTGGCTGCTGCTGCTGCTGTTGCTCCATCCTGCAGGCGGGTTCGCTTTCCTCCTGAACAGCAGCAGCAGCAGAAGGGCCTTCCTCCTTTGCCTCTCCTCCAGCCCCTCATTCATGAGTTGGAGCCTCCGCTCCGCAGGCTTCAACTCGCGCGTTCCTCTCCCTTGCTGGCCTCCAGAGCCCCAAGCTACGCTCTGGGCAGGCACAGTGTGTGTTTGTGGGTGTGGGTGTGCGTGTGTGCATGGAAGGAGATGATAGAGGATGGTTCCTAGGCTCGGCCTGCTCCCTGGCTGCTGCACAACACCTCCCTGCGCTGCTTGTGCAGTGGTATGAGCCAGAACATTTGGATGCCTTTCTTACATCCTCCTCCTCCTCCTCCTCCCTCGAGCCCTGAAGAATTAACCCTTCTGCTGCCGCACTCTGCCTGAAATCAGTGTGTGTGTGTGGGGGGGTGCCTGTTTGCATTTTTGCATTTCTGTTCCCCAAAATTATACATGTACTGTACTGTAGTTTGTGTCATTTTTCTCTGCATTGGAACAGATTACTCCATTTTCAATGCATTCCTATGGGAAATTGCAATTTGTATAAAGGAAAATTTGTTTAACATGATTTCATTTGGAACGAATTAATTCCTTTATAGAAGGTACCACTGTATATGCAATTTTCACTTTCTTAGAAACAATATTAGGAGTACCTGTGGCTTCTGAATTCTATTGCCCTGTTTGGAAAACCTGGCCATGCTGTTTTTTGTGAGGAAAAAAATATATACTAGGCTGCTCATTCTGAAAGATAACCCAATAAATTCATCTGTATGGCAAACTTACCGGTCACCTCTCCCAGTTACATGCCGATTAGGGCAATTTGTGCGTTTATGGTCTGCAGACCCACAAATGAAACATCCAATATCACTATTCATACAAGAATGAGTTGGCAGAGTACACTTGTCACAAACACTACAATGAATCCAAGCTGCAAAATAAAGGAGCTGTTTAGAGTTTTGAAAAGGGTAAAAATTAAAGTATGTAATAAATGCATTCCAAACATTAGAACTGCCTTCTCCAATTGGAGGTGTAGTCCAATACCTCTAGAAGGCACTAGGTTGAAAAAGGCAGCTCAAGACAAATCAGCTTAAACTGTATTAATATGTCAAAAAGGTTCATGAGTGGGCTCTGCAGCAAAATGTTGCAGTACATGCCTAGCACATAAGAGCAATGCTTCACATCCGGCCTCCAATCAGCCTGAAAACACTCCTTATGTTATAAAAAGGAAGTGCCACAACTACACTTGTTCTTAGCTAAAA
This sequence comes from Phrynocephalus versicolor, assembly GCA_023846285.1. NCBI lineage: Eukaryota > Metazoa > Chordata > Lepidosauria > Squamata > Agamidae > Phrynocephalus > Phrynocephalus versicolor. The sequence goes on along the minus strand of JAHTLZ010000274.1, from coordinate 16,458,584 downwards.
GGCTGAGAAGCAAATCATTCGTTAGGCATAACATTTTTATTACTTTAAAAATTATTTTTAAACTCTACTTTAAAAATATTAATATGTTCCCAAACTCCAACTGCAATGTTTTTGGACTAATGAGTAAACAGTACTGCCTGCACAAAAACCAAAAACAAAAACGAAAAACAAAACAGTATCTGAAATCCTGTTCTTTAGGTTATACTGCATAAGACTGATGACATCATCAGCCATGATAGAAATTTTCAGAAATCAAAGGCTCCCATCCCTGCAAGTCCCACAGCCCCAATAGTTTCCGTATGATGATGAAATTGATTCTAGTGTAGCCTCAGTATCTTTGGACAGTGGAGTGGGATGTAGAGTTGAAAATATTTTAGAAAATATTTTATTTCCAAATAATTTTTGTGGCTGATTATATTATCACGTGGTGTGACTTATGGATCAGGATGTCAGTTACTGTTACCAATCTTTTTGCAATGCCCTCCTTATTGCAAAATAATAATACTTGCAAAGTGTTACTTCAAAGTTGTGCTATATATAAGCAATTTTACTTGGTGAGTACACAAACACATATTCACAGTAATTTGAGTTCTGTCTCCTGTCTCAAAGTGAATGTTGAAAATGTGATTTAAAATACTTACAAGGTTTTACACATTTTTTGCAAAGATAGCAGTGCTTCCATTCTCTCCCATCCTATTACAAAACAAATAATGTTTACTTTTATTTCCGTCCATGTATGTATGTTTTAATTCATTAAAAATAAGTAACATTAGCTCTTCAGTTTTTTAATTTATGCCCTGCTTTTAATCTAAAGTCCAGTTTCTATTCATCTTCATTACTGGAACCTCTTTTAGTCACTCACTTGAATGGATGGGGGAAATAACTTCTCAATGTTTTCATCTGATAAGAAGTGTGCACTTTTAAAATGAGTGTGTTTTTACCCTCATCATACATATAGAAAATGCTTGATTAGAGGACATAGCACCACAAGGGCAGAAGGGCCTATCTGTAAAGCCCCACTTCCAGTATGGCTAGATCTGAGCATGGTGGGTGTTCACAAGGGCTGATACTTCACGTCCATCTAGTCGTTGTTTGCGGTCCCGCTTGGGACAGGTACGAAGTGATCTAACCGCACGTCCATTGTGGGACGAGGGCAGTTCATCCCAACCATGTCCCCTGAACTGAGATTTAAGTGGGATGAGAGATTCCCCTCCCTGGCCTTGGGAATCTGCTCATCATGCTTCTCGTTCCGAAATGAGTGGTTATGAGGTAAGGCTCGTCACGCAACATGCCATTCTCCATCTAGTGGCGGGAGTGCAGCAATAATTATCTAATACTGAAGAAACTCACAGCCCACAATTATAATCCCCACTGTTTGCAATGGGACGTAGTCTTCATAGGACTCTACCTCTAGCTTGCTCTCTGAAATTATTTGCCTTACCATTTATAATTCAAAAATGTTTATGTGGAATCAAAGTTAAGGTCTAGCTCAGTGGTTTTCAACCGTGGATCCCCAGATGCTCTTGGACTAAAGCTCTTAGAAGCCTCCACCAATAGCTGTCCTGACCAGGATTTCTGGGAGTTGTAGTACAATTGACTACATCTGGGGACTCAAGATTGTGATCCACAGGTCTAGCACTTGTTAATATCACCTTGAAGACATACAGACTAGAGCTGGGCACGAACTGAATCAGCCCAGTCCACTGAAATTTCAACTGCTGTACATTCTCTACAACTATTCCCCCCTATCCCCCCCTCCAACCAGCTGGCTGCCCCACTCACAAGTTAGTGGTCACTGGCTGGGTCCTCCTCCTGGGAGGGCTGGCCAGTCTAGCCACGCCCACTGGCAGCCATCCACTTAAAAGTCATGAGGCGAGGGAAGGGAACCCGTGGCATGCATCTGAATTTGAACAAACTGGGGTGAATCAACTCATGCCCATCACTGATAAAGGAACACACACTTACTTTGGATGTGCACGAATTGCAGATCTTACAATGCTGATTTTCCAAACTGACATATCGCTGACAGAGAGAGCAAAACCTGGCAGACAAAGGGAAACCATTTAAAATGGTTGCCCACTTATCCCAGGGCTGCTTCATAATTCATTGTGAAAATGGAACGCACTGGTAGCTAATCCAGCCACATCAATGCTTTTGTAGAAGTACTAATCAACAAAAACAATAAAACATGTTTAAAGCAAAACTTGGCTTTAGGTGAGCAATATCTTGCCTATATCCTTCTTCCTCTGGGAGCACAATCAACCGTGGCGAAAGGTTGGTAAAAATACGAACTGGAGACTGCTTACGACCACTCTTTCCATGCTTATATAGTGCATGATTGTGATAGTCCACCTGGGAAACAAAGGGGAGAGGGGACAAGAGGTTTTTACAAGTAAAGTTTTCATAAAGCACAGAATAATGCATTTCAAGGCTGTGCAAATTTGAACAGGCCAGGGTCAACTTTTTCTGGCCCAAAGTGCCTGAGTGCTACTACACTAAAACCTCTACTTACGAATTTTATCCGTTCCGAGAACATGCTCATAATTAAAAAAAATATTGTAAGTACAGCAGCAGTTTCCCATAGGAATGCATTGAAAATCAATTAATCTGTTCTGAAAGGAAAAGATTTCAATGTGCCATGGCCCTTGAACTGCCCCACTCAGCTGAGACAGTGGGCTGGCAGACCCAGAACTTAGCTAGGTCAGTGGTGGTCATTGGAATGGTGGAGGGAGGGGTGGAGAACTTATCCTCTCAGTTTTAAAATTGATGACCAGCAGGCTACTTTTGAACCCTTTGCAGGTGACTGGTAGCCCACGGTCTACCTATTGTGCAGGCCTGATGTATCTGAAATCCAACTTGGTTGTCCAATTTTCTCTTGAATGCCTCCAGCACTGGAGTGCTCATCACTTGCCAAGGTGAGTGGTTCCCTTCTTTTACTGCTCTCTTTTCTGATATTCAACTGAAATCTGGCTTCCTGGAACTTGAGCCTTTTATTATGTGTCCAGTACTCCGGAATAATTGAGAACAGATCCCCGGCCTTCCACTCTTTCAACTATCTGAAGAATGCTAGCGTGTCATTCCTCAGTCTTCTTTTCTCCAGGCTAAACGTGTCCAGATCTTTCACTCTTTCCTTAGAGGGATTGGTTTCCAGTCTCCTAATCATCCCTGTAGATGATGAGACTTAATTAATTCCAAATAGAAGAGTACTAGTATTTCACAGGATTCGAAGACTGAAGTGCTGTTAATGCAGTCTAATGCAGTCTTTTTTTTTTTTTGCAGCCACATTACACTGCTGGCTCATATTCTGCTTGTGAATAACAATTCCAAAATCCTTTTTGAAGTGTGTGTTAGAAGAAAGACACAGACAGAGATATTCGGAAAAGTTATTTAACAAAGCAGATGAATGTATAACACGAAATCATGAAATAAAGCATTACATTAAACATTTCAAACATAGAGGGACCCAAGCAATACTCAGCAATTCTTTTTGTTTATACCTGATAATCCAACATTGTGAAGTGAGGGAAGAACTCAAGAATGCGTGATTCAAAGAAGTATGGAAATATCCAAAGCATGGATAACTCTTTGCTGTCAGCATCTAGCACACAAAATATATATTTAAAGAGAAACAATAAACATTCACAGGCAGCACAGTCACCCAGATATCTGTTCATTTTGTAAACAGTTTTGTTATAGTCACTCCCCTTTGATTTTCAGGTAACTGTCAAATCCATTAGCTAAGGGTGTACCAGGGGCATATTGTAATTAAAGCCTACAATTTATTACAAATATTGCCTTACTATTGTTCACGCTATATACACTTGAAATATCTTATGTTAAATCTTGCAAATTCATTGACCTAAATCTGATGTTTTGCTAGTGGACGGACACCTGTACAACAAACCTCTTTCTTCCTCACTACAGCTCAAAAACTATGGAAGATTTTCCAATACTGATGGTCCGTTTGGAGCCTGTATGGGGAGGAGATTGCACCAGGTGAAAGGCACTCTTCCTCCCAATTCCTCTGCAATCTTCCATTATACCAGCAGATGTCTACTGTTGGATCCTGATCACTGCTGCCTTCTACTTCCCCATCCTGAAATATCTTAAAGCACCTGGAATTGGGATACAGCCACCAAAGTTGCCATAATTTCCTAAAATCAAGTCATCGTTCCACCACCTTGAAAATAGTTACCTGTACCTCCTGTTTGCCTCCACATTGCAAACAGCTTTTTAAAACTAAAAGCAAGGGCTTCGACCAAGCCTCCAAATGGCGGATCAGTTACCATTATGACCTCTTCACCTTTGCCTTGTTGCAAGAATTTCTGACACACTTCATAACCTGCCTGGAAGATAACAGTGAAGTTCCATTTCAATCTTTTGTGCCGTCCAAAGAACAATTTTAAGCATATGTGGCATGCTGTGAGAACACTGCTTTATTTCCTTTTTACAATAAGTACCATCCCAAGATATTTGGGAAATTCTATTAGATTCAGAAGCAGCTGTCTATGTAGTCCATGAGGCCGTTGTTCAAGAAACACAAATACAGTGTCCATATGTCCTGCTGTGCAAGGAGAGTTCCATATTTGCAGGACTGCCCAGTCCAAGTCTGATTGAAAGAAAAAGAACCACATGTATTCATATATATGTAAGTGTGACTGGGTATATTTATTGCATTTTTGCTTAGCCACTTTGAGAAGGGGTAGAATAAACTCTGAAACAAAAGATATTTCAGAGTATAATGCATGTCTTTTAGACATGCATTCTCAGGAGAAGGCAGCCACACAAAGTCCCACAGTTACAGTTTTTCCAACCATCTCTTGACAGTAATTTCTAAAGGGCCCAAGTCCTGTTGCTTAACTCAGCAAGCCACACGAGAGTAGCTCCATTGCATCAGTGGGGATTTGGCAGGTCAGCTCCTCCGTAGGTTCTGTTAATTAAAAAGAACCTATACTACCTGCGACTTCGAGTAGGCCTATTGGAATCAAAAGCATGTATGGAGAAGTTGATGAATCAAATTCCCATTGAATCAACTGGCCTACTCTAGTGTGGCCTGCTATGCTAAGCAACCGGATTTTTAGCATTATGTTTAATGAGTGGCATGCTCCACAATAACAACTTTTCCAAATAATTTTAAGGGCTCTTACCTCTCCAGCAAAGAAATGATGGTTAAATATGTTATAGTGGCAGAATTCCTCTTCTGTATAGAACTGAGAATACCTGCAAAACAGTTATTTCCATTATATTCAAAGAGGACAAAATCTGCTGTCAAGTTCTGGTACATTAAAGCATTCTTCTTATATACTGTACCATAGTGATTAAAGGTTTCTGTTTAATTTACCATTTAATAATGCAGTGTAAACTTTGCCCCCACCCCCACCCCCACCCCCAGCATGCTGGGTACTTAATTTAGAAAACGTGGAGGGATGGAAGGTTGAGTCAACCTTGAACTGGCTATCTGAACCAGGGATCAAACCCAAGTCATGAGCCGAGTCTTCACTATAATTCTGCAGTGTAACGCCTTTACCATGAAGATCCATTAGTTCAGGTCAGCAAGTTTTATTTTACCTTTTACCAGAGTTGGGAAATGTTCCTTTTCTGTACTACAACACCCATAATTCTTACACTAGCTGAGGATTCTAGATGATGTAGTTTAAACAGGAATATTTCCAAAACTGTGCTAGTCATAGTTTTGGAAATAATTTTCCTCACAGCTGTCTTTCTTGGCTGTTGCCTGCTCTGCACTCTTCCTGAGGACAGCTTCCCTCTGTTCACCCACACTGCTGATTTCTTCTTTTCTTATCAACTTTCTGGCCACCTTGCTTGCTGAAGGAAAGAATTTTCAAGGGCATTCCCTGACATTACACCCATTCAGTCAACAAGCACAACACAATAAAAATTACTCAAACTCTTAGTATGAAAGTGTTGTCTTCATAGCTTAAAAATGCACTAATTCTTCACCTACTCATTGCAATGCAGCCCTTCCCTTTCTGGTGACTGTCGAGTGCAAGACTACAGTTCCCATGGTCCCATTGCCAGATAGTGTGAAAGCTAGGAAATGAATTCTCTACAGAAGACAGCAAATAGAATATAGGGAACTCCCCCACCCCCAAAGAAAAAAAGACTACCTGAAATCAATATCCATCAAAAGGCTCTTAATGCAGATCTGCTTGCTTGATGTTTGGAATTTGATCAGCTCATGAAGCCTGAAAAAAATTACATAAATATTACAAAGCTAACTTTATCTACAATATACAACATCAGACAATAGCAAAGCAAACATATAGTCTCTTCTGTACACAACATTTTTTTTCCATACTATATTCTCCAGCCCCAGGACCCAAAACATGCAATACCATCCTTGGCAATCAACACAGAAAGTGCTTTTCCATGGTGGGGTGGTATCTGTGGGCAAACCTTTCACAAATAAGAAAGCCTCTAAAGCTCCGAAGAAACAAGAGCTAAATAGGAAGCTATCTATAGCTAGAAGCAGCAGCAGACAACCTTCTCTGGTCTGCAGCAAAAACCTGTGCACTAATATGGAAACTGAATCTAATCCAGCAGAGGTTTTCCCTTAAAGCTGTCAAAGGCTCAGCATAATGGCACTTGTCACACACTCAGAGGCATATTACGTTTACCACACTGCTTGAAACAAATACAGTAACCTTTTTTAAATCAGATATAATCTGAATATTGTGCTTGAAATTCTACATGTGCAGGAGAAAGGAGCAAAAGGTAGAGCACATCTGGTGGGCAATAAGAGGCTGCACAACCCAGTGGTTCTCTTCATAGGGTGTTACTGTAGTTAGTTTGCTAATCCATGGACACTGCAACATCATTAAACTAACACCAGTGCTCTATTCTACTGTTGCCTGCAATGATTTGCAGCAGTACCCTAAGACTTCAGGCCAAGCTCTTTCGCCAAACTGGCAACAGAAGATTTTAACCTGGAAATACCAGGAATTGTATCTGTGATCTTTCTGCAAGCAAAGTAAACAAGTGGCCACTTGTACACCCTTCTAATCTGACTCTTGTTTGTATCTTGGCAGCTTGACTCCTTTCTAAGTACAGTACAGTAATACAAAGATATGCTTGCGCTAGTGTGTAAACCAGTGGTTCTCAACCTGTGGGTCCCCAGATGTTTCTGGACTGCAACTCCCAGAAACCCCTATACACCAGGCATGTCCAAACTTCAGTCCTCCTGATGTTTTGGACCACAACTCCCAAAATACTAAGCTTAGATTGCCAATGGCAAAGGGCTGTGGGAGTTTTGGTCCAAAACATCTGGAGGGCTGAAGTTTGGACATGCCTGCTATACACCATAGTAAAGAGCTCTTCTTACAAGGCATAAAATATTACTGTATGTTGGTGGTTCCCAATTTTCAGTCTCCAGGTGTTGTTATATGGCCACTTGCACAAACCTTGATCATTGGTCATACTGTCTAAGGCTTCTGGCAATCATGCTCTAACAGCATCTGGGCAACATCTTGAGAACAGCTGTTGAACAAATTTGACTTAACGCAACTTGACAGTCCATTGGTCCTTTCCAGTCCAGAGATGAGAAACATGTGGTCTTCTAGATGTTGTTTGACAAGTCCCATCAATCTTATCCAGCACAGCCAATGGTGAACAAGTATGCAAGCCACAGCTCAAAAACATCTGATTTAAGCAACACCAGATGCTTTTGAACCTTTTACAACTGAAATCCAAGAGAAACCACGTACATTTCTGTGTTCAAGAAAGTTACTGGGAGGAAATGCACTCGGTGTCTTACCTCGGGGTGCCAACACAGAGCACTCTTTTGAATCCATGGGCAACGATTAGCTCCAGCAAGAACTGGCAACTTCTGTCAGTAAAGAGATACTGTGCATTTGTCTTTTTATTCTCCAGCGGGCTGAGAAGGTTGGTGGGTCTTTTCAGCTGGGCCACAGAGACATCGCTGAGTAACTGATGTCCAGAATGCCTTCCCCATTCTGGGGGCAACAGCAGTTGCTGGCACTCTTTACAAAACTTCCTTTTTGACAGTGGCAAGGTGACAAACTCTTTGTACCTTATATTAGGAAGCGAAATTAGAAAATAGGCATAGCTGTTTAAAAGGCATCTCTTAAAACTTATTTTTTGTTATACATATCCTGCTTCTTGGGGGGGGGGGTTGTCTCCAACCATCTATATTGTCAGCTTTTTGGGCAAAGAATGGTATTTTCCCTGTTATCCTGCAAGCACTTCACAAAGAAGAGCAACTTCCTCATTTCACTTCCACACGTTCCAGGCAGAACTCAATTCTTTTAGTGGCTCAGATACGCACAACCTTGCCTCTTCCATTTCAATCAAGGGGACCTAAAAGGCTGAACATTGGCTACACTGTACTCTTAAGAAAAGCAGATGATCAGGGACAGGGAAGCTGCCTGAGAGGGGCCTCCATCAGAAAGTCTCCAGGGCCTGAATATAGGGAGATGGTGGATCAGCAGGATCTGTTAGTTGTAGTCTTCCCCTTTTAGAAAATGCCTCAGCACTATAATAGATTGAATGCTGGCTATTTTCTCATATCCTAAACTTTCCTGCCTCTGACAGTTTTGTATTAAGTTATGTTTAGAATGTTTTTACATTAAATCTTATACAGTATTACATTTGTATTGAATTACATATTAAATCAATTAAGAACAAATGAAGATGACGAGGCAGAAAGCTATCAAGGTTTTAAATCTCTAAACAGCAAACCTCAACTCTTCAAATTCACAGCCAACTACACTGAAAACAAAATAAAGCAGAGCTCATTAAAGCACAGACAGGGTGGGCATTTCCATGCATTCATACATACATCTAGAGAACCCGACTAATCCTCAGTACGTACACTTAAGTTACCTCTGCATTCTGTTTTAGGTCCTGTATACGCTTAACAATAATCACAAAGGCAGAGCTCAGGAAATGTACTTTTTTCCACTACAGCCCTGAGAATTTCAGTGCTGACATGGGGAGGAATCCTGGGAGGTGTAGCCTTGTAAAATAACTATTCCAAGCTCCACACAAGTTTAGGTATGCAAGTTGTACCTGTCTCCATCATCTCTTCTAGACCCACTCAACAAAGTAGACTAATGGATTAATGCTACAAAAAGGATCAGGAAGATGGCAAATACTGGCAGTTACTAATAACTCCTAAGGTCTTGGGAGGTCCCATATAAAAGATCACATTGGGCTGTGTCATGGGACATTTATATCCATATCCTGGAAAGCAGTTGAGGATTGGCCAGGAAGGGAGCAGACATCTCAAGTTATCAGCAAATTGCTCCTTATTCCCCATTGAGTTGATGATTTGTAAAATTGGCATTTTCCAAATGTGGCTCAGCCCTTAACTTCAAGTTAATTGCCTGTTACTGTAATTTAAAGAAATACAATTGTCATTCTTTGTGGGCAAGCTAAATGTTTTGAATAACAAAGGAATGCCAATAAATTAAAACCCAAAATAAACATAGAGAGAAACAGTACCTTTCTACGTTGTCTCTGTGAGAGAAAGATGGTTGGTGACTTTGGTTGTACTTTTCCCGTGCTGAAAGTCTGGCTTCTGACACCTGATAAACACAGATATGACAAATATATCTACAGTATAAAATAGTTATCTTAGCAAGAGGAGGAAAATTCAGATTTTGCTCCTTAGTGTGTGAGTAGACCCTGCAGCCCTCATCATGCCAAGACAAGAGGTTGCTCTAAAGTTAATCAGTTTATTTAACAATGTAAACTGAATCAGCAGGGGAGTTTAATAGAGACAGTCGGCTGTTCCTGGAGGTGGGCAGCTCAGGTGTTGGCCCAGGGGTAACTGGAGGTCCCTTCCTGCATGTTGTCAGGTTTGTAGGTAAGGAGGGTCTGTGCCTCCGCCTGGTCTACACCCTGGCTCATTCCCCTATGCTCCCCCATGGGGGAACGAGTGGTCTTGTCCTTGGCACTGCAGACATCTGGCTAAGCGCTGGTTCTCCATCTGACGGGCCCTTGTGGTACCTCTCCTCATTATGGTACACTGGTGCCAGTGCCAGGACCATCCAATTCCCATTCCAGGGGTCATACCTACAGATCACATCCCAGGCCCCCTTGACAGGATCCTTGTTGGTTATTACCTCCTCCACATGGCAAGTTTCTCAACTGACTGCACAGTTGTTGACCCGTCCTTGGCTAGCACCTTGGCCTTTGGCAGTCATGCCTCCTCAGAGATTAAGCCATTGCCCTGCTGTCAACTCCCAAATATATTGGAAAGCTGCAGTTTGGTAGAACTGCTGCTGAGTTGTCCTGGGGTGGAAAGCCATAAGGAGGGATCCAGCCCCAAAGGAAAGGCCCTCACCAGCCCCACACTCAGACTGGTTAAAAACATGTCTTTTACATTACTCTGGAAAACATAAAGTACAGTGGAACCTTCTATAACAAACAGCTTGTATAACATAAAATTTGTACAACATAAAAAATTCCAGAGATAGGGGAAATTTGCTTAACATAATCGCCTAAGGGGTTAATCCATACAACATAAAAATGGGATTACTCCGTTTTCAATGCATTCCTATGGGAATTTGTATAAAGGAAAATTTGCTTAACATAATTTCATTTGGAACAAATTAATTCCTTTATACAAGGTACTACTGTACTTCTTTTATCTCCCTATGTATCTGTTACCTACATTTATATCCCACTGGCCCACCGATGAGTTCAGGGTGACGTATATAGGCCTACTCCCCTACCTTACAACAACCATTAAGAATGACAGAGTGACAGGTTGAAGCCAACCCCCCCCCCCCCAAGGAGTTTAACAGCTCAGAGAACACTTGAACCTGCCGTCTGCAGGTCCCTACCCAACCCTCTAGTACTACTCTAATCTAAGTCACCAACCATTTGGCTGGTTCTGTTTTGCTTTTCTGCCTTCCCATTTGGGGAAAATCAGGAAAAAATGATAGGCAGGGTTATTCAATTTGAATATTGTTATGCTTGTTATACCTTTTCATCTTCCCACTGAAAGAAGTTACAGTCTTTTCTTTCTCTGCAAGCAGAACAAGCATAAAATCTTCTTCCCTCTTCTTTTCCTTGAAGAAGCCTTGCAAACAGATGAGTTGGTCCTAAAGAACAAAGTTTAAATATTTGAAGGGGGCACATTAGAGAACCTTACACAAATTGCAGCCATCCTCAACATGTCCCCCCCCCCCAAGAGGGTTGCCATGTCAGCCCAGGATTCTACCGTGCTTGTTTGTAGCCTGTTGTGATTAACTGCACCTCTTGGGTACAATGAGTGTGTTAATCTCAGTGGTGCAATCAGGTACATAACCAGGAGTGCAACCAAGGCACTCATTAACACCTCATTAGCGGCACCAACAGGATTGTGCCCGTGTGCCTTTCTGACACATGATGTGAGTTAACCTCTCCCGCTTCTAGGGAGGAAAAGACTCCCGTCCACTTTCATCGAAGCGAAGCCGTCCTTTTCCTTCGCCTCCCCTGCGTCTCCCTTCTTGCAGCTCGAGGGGCTGCCGGGGCGGGGGGGGGGGGGGGGGGTAGGAGAGAGGAACAGACCAGGGCACGGCGCCCCCTCCCTCCCTCCGCCTGACCGACCGGTTCTGCTGATCGGAAACCACTCCTGCCCCCTTTTCTGCCCCACTGACTGACTGCAGGGGGTCCCGGCTCGACCCCCCCTCCCCTCCGCCCCCCCCTCCGCCCCCCCCCAAATTCCTGGCCTTCCCCGGTCCCCTCCTCCGCGGGAGGGAGCGCGAGGAGGGTCCAGGCGCCAGCAGGGAAGCAGGGGCGGCTTTTGGGGCGGGGGTGGGGGGAGCGCGGGGCGAGAACAGCCTCCCGCCCTCCGCGCCGGTCCGCACCGCCCGGGGGGGGGGGCTCACCGTGAGGGCAGCGGGGGGGCGGCGGCGCGGAAGACTCCCCCCGGTCAAGCACCAGCGCGACTCCGGGGCGCAGGCTTTGGGCCATCCTTCCGAAGGCGTAAAAAAACCCACCCTGCTCTCCCGCTGGCCAGAAGTCGCCCTCGAGAGAGAGTTCGCAGCACAGCCACCCCCCACCCACCCCCCTTACTGCTCCCCGATACGGACACACGCACAGCAGGGCGAGGAATCACGTGGGAACGAGAGCCTTCTTTTTTTTACGTACACGGCCTGTAGGGCTTTTCCCAACAGAAACCGGAAGCCAGCGTTCTTTCGCAGCTCTCCGTGTTCTATCTCTACGTTTCATTCCCAGCGTCCCCCTCTTCCTCTTCCGCGAGAGGCTGTGTGTGTGTGTGTGTGTGTGTGTGTGTGTGTGTGTGTTTGTTTGTTTTAGCCCGTGCCTCTGTGCGTTGGAGTTCATTGGGGGGGGGTGTCCGCTCCCCTTTCAGCCCGCGGCTGGATTCCAGCCCATGGGGAGAGGCAACAGCCTCCTGGCCCGACTGACTCTTGGGTCCCTGTGGAAACGGCATCTCAATCATGAGCGTGGTATGTATGGGATACAGGCACGAATTAAAAAAAAATGAATCAGTACCGTAGGGCACTTGTAACTGAAAAGAAATCTGGACCATGTAGTCTTACATATTTTATAAAAATTAACTGAGGTGATAAAATGTGACAGTAATGTGACAAACGTGGCAGTTTGCCTTTTAAACTTTAAATATTAAACTTCAAAACTTGTTTAGTCTGTTAATTTTGCAAAGCTAAACTTGTTCACAGTTAACGTCTAAATCATTAAACTTGCCAGTTTCATTTGAGCCATGTTTATGCCCCAAACTTCAAATGTATATTTATTCTTTCTACAATCTACTCATGAGATTCAGTACATTGGTATCATAGAATGAAATTATGCACAATTGCTTCTCACTTCTTTGGATAGTATAAATCAGGAATAAATTTTCTTCCAAACATACAGGTGAAACTCGAAAAATTAGAATATCATGCAAATGTTCATTTATTTCAGTAAGTCAACTCAAAAGGTGAAACTAATATATGAGATAGACTTATATGCAAAGTGAGATATGTCAAGTTTTGCTTTGGGAAGCCATGTCATCTGCTGGTGGTTGGTCCACTGTGAGCCCAGGGTCAACACAGCTGTCTACCAGATTTTGGAGCACTTCATGCTTCCTTCCGCAGAGGAGCTTTATGGGGATGCTGACTTCATTTTCCAGCAGGACTTGGCACATGCCCCACACTGCCAAAAGTACCAAAACCTGCCTCAATTACCATGGGATTACAGGGCTTGATTGGCCAGCAAGCTCACCTGGTCTGAATCCCATACAGAGAATCTATGGGGCATCGGCAAGAGAAACATGAGGGACATGAGACCAAACAATGCAGCAGGGCTGAAGGCCGCTATTGAAGCATCCTGGTCTTCCATAACAATCTCAGCCGTGCCACAGGCTGATAGCATCCATGACATGCTACATTGAGGCAGTAATTGATGCAAAATGGCCCAACCAAGTACTGAGTACATATGCATGCTTATACTTTTCAGAGGTCCGATATTGTTCAATTTCCAATCCTTGTGTTATTGATGTCATTTAATATTCTAATTTTCTGAGATTGTGAATTTGGCATTTTCATAAGCTGTGTACACCATAATCATCACATTTATACAAAGCAAGGCTTGACATGTCCTCCTTTGCATGTAATGAGTCTATCTTATATATGAGTTTCACCTTTTTGAGCTGACTTATGGAAATAAATGAACATTTGCATGCTATTCTAATTTTTGAGTTTCACCTGTATATCTTGGGATACTGACTACAAAGACTGGAAGTAGTTTTGGTCTCTGGTGCATTCTAGTATAATGGTTAGGAACTGAAAATATCCAGCAATAAAGTTCAGACTTGCAAGAGGGGGTACTTGTTCCAATCTCTGTTCAAGTATAGAGTTCATTAGCTAACCTTGTGCCACTTATCTACAGCCTTATTTCACAAGACTCTTGCAAGCTGCTCCAGCGTCTGCACAGAAAAACTGAGATTTTAATCAAAGTATCAATAAGACACTTGTGCCAAAAAGACGAGTGAGTATTCAGTCCATTTTTATTGTTTTGCAAGAGTGAAGTGTGGTGACAATTATACATTCCTGAAAATTTACTTTAATGGATAAAACCTGAATCCACAATAAATTTGTTTTCTAAACCTAGAGTAAATTTTAGATTTTAAGGCATAGACATTTTAGTGCATCAAGTGACCTGTTGCAACATTGTTTTACTACTACCACTTCAAATCAATAAAAAAGACGAAGTTGGGTAGTTCAAGTGTATTGCTCAGCAGCTTAAGACAGAGAATTATTAGAATTAATAAAATAAAATAAAATAAGAATTTTTTTCTACTACTTGCTTATGGTCCTCACATTCAAGTGTAACTTTGAATGTAGAGTTGGTTATTATTAATTTCTAGCTGCCCATAAAATTATCCTGCATCTTATGCTCCACATATATTAAGGCCAACAAAACAGCTTGGAGTTGTTGAGGAGCATTGCAGTGACAAAAGGGTCAGGAATTCAGAAAGCGAACTCCAATCTTATGGTTCAAAGCAGTTTGCTTGGCATGGATTGAATACCAAAATCCAGAAACTGGGGAAGAAGGGTCAAACATGAATCAAAGGTTTGTAGTTTGGTACAATATGAGAATTGGCCATAGTAGCAGTTTAAACGCTGTCTAGTACTGAGATGAAATGGCAGCAGAAATTGTGGTCCATGAAAATACTTTATCAACCGTCATCCTTACAAATGAACTGCAAGATTCAAGACCAAAACATAACTAATAAACCCATACAACAGTCACAAAAGCTAAGCTGTATGTGCATGGTAAGAAAAGGTACCCTAACTCTGAATATCATCTCTAGCAATAACAGAAACAAAAACACAACTTTGCCAAGATTTTAACTCAGTAATCAAAGGGACATTTAGCATGTTTTTTTCATTCTTCATAAAGGCATTTATAAATACTGTATTAAAAAGGAGCTTCTTGGCTGGCTCAGCCACTGGGGCAAAAAAGCCAGAAAGGCCAGTATCTCACTGACTGGCCCTCTCAGGCTGTCTATACATGGATGACTCTATCCATGCAAGTTCATCCCTAAATCTGTGTCTAGCCTCAAAGATTAGCCCAGGACCTGCAAATATATGTATGGGAATGTACACATTCTCACTGAGCCCCTTAAACCACCTATTCCTTTTTCACTCGGGACAGCAAATCTGCATGCAATGCTGTATTTTAAGTGCTGCTAAAACAGATTACAACTGGCCTTAATATCTACATACTACCAAACCTTTGGTGCAAGGATCAAGTGTGAACCACATCACAGAGGTGATTGCATTCCATGCAGATAGAGAGTGAGCCCTAAAAATAATTTGTTTTTTATGGATTTATGGCCCAGGCCACTCACATGGCTTATCCAGTGACATTTTTGAAAGAGGTCTCAGACAATTGTAAATTAACCAGCATACTGCTATTTATTGTTTGATTGGTCCTACTTAACTACCATCAGTAGGAGTAGCTAAACTGCAAATCAAAACACAGCTGATTACTTCATACAAGACTAACAATGTGTGCACATTCTAATTTAAGGGTACCCTCACCCTAAAATACTCTTGACTACTTTCTTGTGACATGTAACCAGGAACTCAGGCTTGACATGATTTGTTTTGTTGATGACTTTATGCTGTCCAGAATAGGCAAGCCAGGGTTCGTATGTCATGAACAAATCACGATCAGAAGGTCCCTTACTCATTTTAGTCACCTCAACTTGCAGTTGGTATGAACAGGAAGTATGCACCAGCATCTACCTCATATATTTAATTCATAAGCACATACCCTTTTATTTTGTAAAAGTATGATGACATTGATCCCACTAAGACAATCAAGATCCCTTTTTCACATTTGAGTACATAAATCAGTAACAATCCATGTAGTAACAAAGTAATTAAAGTAGAATTTCAAGTAGATTTCTTACAATGGAGGAACGAAAAGATTGTGCTTCATTTTAAAGAAACGAAATTAAATTATGGTTTCTTACATTTGTATACAACAAAAGTTTTTCCCTACAGTGTAATCAAGTCATCTTTGGCATCTGTAAACTTTATTTTCCCTTTTAATATTTAATACAGAAAATTAAGCTTTCTATAAAAATACAGTATAGGACATGCTCTCATTTCCCTGATGTAAAATTTCACAATTTAAACAAACTGTAAACTTATCACATTCAAATATATAACTTAAGTTCTGAGGTTTTGGCAGTACAGCACTGTGTTTAACAGAATTACATTATTCTGAAATCTTTACACAGCAGCACTACTTGCTACATTTAATTTTTTTTACCAGTAGGAAAAAAAAGGCTTTCGACTATGAAAAGTCTGAGTAAAAGCATTGCTCAAGTGAACAATTCGTCCTTGGCTTCCTCCGTGACTTCTCTCCACAATCACACGAGGCATCTGAACAAGCTGAAGAGGACTTTTCCCATCCTTCAACGCCTGAGTAAGGTTGAGTATCTGCAGACAGTAAAATCCATACCATTAGAAAGTTCAACCCATTTAGTGAGGACTCCTAAAATAAAAAAGTTTGCTCCAGTTCAAAATAAGTACTACATGGAAGCAGGCTTCCACAATCAGATCACCTTCCATATTAATTTACATCACTATAAACTATTTGTGTGCATATAACCAAACCTGGCATATAGCTACCTGGAGGTGAGAGGATGGTGACCTTTGCTAGATCAACAGGAATATCAACACATTCGCCAATTTATTTTGGGAGCTCTGTTAGGGTTGTTACTAGGAAACTGATCCTATTCCAGGATATTTAGGAAAGTGATTGGTTGTTGACACTGGTATTTTATCTTAACTGCAGGATGTAACTTTATATAAGGTAGGTTTCCTGTAGGTCCAGGAAAGATTGCACTCCTGTGCAGACCTAAATCTTACATCAAGGCCAACTGCTCAATAATAGTTCTTTGCAGCTATAAAATAATGAAACACATTATAAAGCATAGTGATAACAAGTAACATCCTTACCTGTCCTCTCATCACAGACATTTGACTTTCAAATGTAGCCTTGTCAAAACCCTTGTCAGTCTTTAGTGAAAGAGAATGAAATTAGTTTAAAATAGATTCATAATCCAAGTTTTATAGTGAATTACAAGACCCACACACGTTTAATTCCAAATTTAATTTTATGCCTGTCATATTAACAACAAAAATGCAGAAGAGTTCCACTTGTTTGCAAGTGCTTCCTTTTGATAGATACAGCTAACTCAGAAGAGAAAGATTTATATTTTCTGCCATGGTAATAAAAGCTGTATTAAACAATTCTGCCCCAATTTTTGAAATTACCTTAAATAATTCATAAAGATCTTCACAAAGATCCTGTACAAAGTTCATGTCTGAAATTCGAGGAAGAACCAAATCTATGGTTTCTTGAGAGAAAGGGACCTTTGCCTGTGGAAGCCAAGCCCAATGGAAGGGATCTAGGAGGACACAGGGGGGGAAAAGGGGGGGGGGGGGAAATTTTTTTTTCAAATTAACATTCTAAACTTAAAACTTGCAAGTGGATTGCACTGTTCACTGCTTTCATGAAAGCATTTCTGATCTTTGCAGATGTTGAAAGCATATCTTGTAACTAAGAAAAATATTGTTTTCATTAGGTTTATTAATGTGTTACACAACTGTTAATTAGATGATTAAAACCAGAACTTTATATAAATAAACAAGACTGGCCATAAATAGGAAATAGCCCCACCTTACATATCTTCAAAAGCCTCTGTGAACAACAAATGCTCAGCAGTGACTTTCACATGAATTTACAGAATGACACATGCTGTTATCACAAATGTATCACTCTTGTGCTCTTCCCCATTTCACTACAAGACACAGGATAAAGAACTACCATCTCCAATAGAACTCAGCACTCAGGAAGGATTACCTCGCAGATAACATTATTTGGCATTTGGAGTTGTGTATGAACAAAATGTGTAACTGCTACGAAATATAAGACATCTTTAACCAGCTAATTAACAATGTGTGTGTGTTGTGTCGTTACAGTCGTGACCGACTCTTCGTGATCCCACGTCTATGGAGTTTTCTTGGCAGGAATCCTGGAGTGGCTTGCCAGTTCCTACTCCAGGTGCCTTAAACACCTGGTATTCCTTGGAGGTCTCCCATCCAAGTACTAACCAGGGACGACCCTGCTTAGCTTCCGAAATCAAGCGAGATCGGATGTGCTTAGGGCATTGAGGCAGCTAATTAACAATACATAATTAATATTTTTAAATACTCACAAGCTCTCCACTCATCAGGATGTTTGAATGGAAAAGCTAGACCGTTATCAATTGCTGCAATTTTAATAATAGGCTCTTTTTCATTAGTCCATTGGATATCCTGTAGATAAAACATACAATGTCTGAATGTCGTTATATAGGACATATCTTTTACTATACAGTAATACCTTAGCATAATTTATTCCGGAAGCATGCTTGTAAACCAAAATATATATCAAAGCAAATTTCCTCATAAGAAATAATGGAAACTCAGATGTTTCTTTCTGGGGACCCATAGAATGCATGGCTTAGGTACCTGGTTGCAGAATATGCTCTGCTTGGGACTAACTGGATTTTAATCTGTGTTTTTAATGTGACAATAATGAAATGCAACTTGTCACCCTATACACACTTGATTAGCTGCCCCATGACTATAAATGGTTCAAAAAATCAGAAAGGATGGTGAAAGCAAATCAAAAGAAAAATATAAAGAAAATACAGAAAACTCCTAACCTGCAATCCCTTTGAAAATGTTCCTGGCTGGTGCATGATAAACCTCCATCCCTCTCTCCTTCCTCTGCTTTGGAGGCTGCCTGAGATGGAACGTTCCAGATAATCAACAATCCAGCAGGGAGAGAGAGAGATCCACAACTGGCTCATTTGTGATCATGTGACCTGCTCCCGCTACTTGTATTGCAAGACATTGCTTGTTGATTAAGGCAAAATTTAGAAGAAATTTTTGTTTGTTTGTTTTGCAAAATGCTCTTAAATCAAATTACTCTGAAACCAAGATATATCTCATAGAGATAGACTTCTAAAACACGGCCTCAAGCAACAAAGGGCAAGTTTTGAACTTTTCTGTCTCTATCTAAATTGTAACATGTAACAACCCATTTTTTATAATACAAGTATCCTGAAAATTTAAAGAGAATGGTATTGAAAATCTATTCCATCCCCTTTACTCCCTTTTCTGACCTATCCCTTAATTTTTGATCAGAACCCATTCCTTCTATTTTAAGTTATATGGGGCAAAAGGAATTTCTCATCTGAGGGATTGGTATGATGGTCAATCTCTAATCAAGAAGCTCAAATTCATGAACAGCTGCGTTTAGTGGAGTTGTTATGGTTGAGGGTCCACCAGGTTATGCAGTTTGCTTTCCAACCTTCAGTTAAAGTCCAAGCTGCTTGGGCACTTACAGCAACTGAGAGTCTCATTTTGCAACCTAAAGAGATCAGTAAATTCAAAACTCATAAGCTACGCTGTTCAGACATGTCTTATAGCACTTTGTTTGGGGTGAAAAGCCTGGGGGAAAATATCTAAACTGCACAACCCAATATTCAATTTGATCCTCATTGAGAAAAAAAGGCTCCCATGTATTCAATTTCTGTGAATATATCTGAGTACACTATTAAATGGTAAATAATAAATAAAACATTGGTACTTAGTTATATTAATAAAGATACTAGTACCTGGTAATGGAGGGGATATGGGTGGTGGTGGTTCTTACCATCATATATGATGGATCTGCTAGATTATTTACTCCCTTATAATTCTCAATTGTATTCAAAGAAATGGAGAAGATAACCACACAGACCACATATGTCTTCCAAGTTAAGCATTCCCTCTGTGTTTAATTAAAAAACAAAAATCTTAAGCACAAAGGCTTGATCACTCTAATAATGTGCTTGCCTGCAAGAATAGAGAGAAACTGCCAGAAATTTTTCTTTGTACAGCCAGGAAGAGGGACTGTAGGATTTTGCTTTAATGGACAAACTGTCATAGAAGATACGCATGTTAAGAAATTCAAATACTCACAGTACGTTCTTTATCATATAGGAAAAGGTAAGGTTTTCCCCCCACACATGCATGCTAGTCATGTCCAACTCTAGGGGCGGTGCACATCTTTGTTTCCAAGCCAAAGAGCCAATGTTGTGCAAGTCCGTGGCCATGTGGCTGGCATGGCTGAATGCATTTCTGTGCACTGAACACTGTTTACCTTCCCACTTTTTACAGCGGTACCTATTTATCTACTTGCATTTACATGCTTTCGAACTGCTAACTATGTAGCATATTCCCTCCCCCCCCCCACCCAGTAGTGTAACGTCACTTATAAAACAATGTGCATGACATAGTATGGTGCCCCTACAGCAATTTCATGTGACTTGACATAGTTCCTATGGATAAGATGACCTCCACTTTTCCAACCCAAAATTAGTTTTGCAACTGTGTGGTTCTCTCCTAAGCTTACTTTCATGTGTAAAATGACCCTCAATTTTTAGCCCAACAATTTTAGACACAAATATATGGTAGTCTTATACACAGAAAAATACTGTATGTTCTTTTTTTAGATCTCTTAATTCTGTAATATTCTTAACATTGTCTGTGAATAAAGATACTTAAAATAATCAAGTTATGTATATATAGCGTGATGAACATTTATCACTTTAATTACAGCATTACCTAATATTTTTGATATTATTATTTTCTGTTTGCGTAACATTCCATTCCATAAGGAAAAGAATCAGAAAGCAAAGAAAATGTAAAAATCCATTACCACCAATTGCTAAATTCACGCTGCAATGTTCATGTTATGGTAGTATGACCACCTTTTGTCTCACCTTATCAGAAAGTTCAGTCCCATCATTTTGCTTTTCATATCTGACTAACCAATTGTCATTGCCTCTGTCTTCAAAGAAATAGGGGGAAAGTATTGTTAGTGAAATGTATTTGTCGTATCTTTGGAATAACTTATTCTAAGTAATTTTTCAGAAGCATATGAAGTGGATAAATTATATAAAACATATTAAAACTACAAAACAGTTTTCCCATAATACAGTCCTTATTGTATCTTGCGTGTTGCATCATATTTTAAAACTGAACTGAGTTTCCATATCTCCTCACTCTTACTCTTAAGTTTACCTTCTATTTGATAAAGCAGACCCTCACAGAAATGTTTTGAGCACCTTTTTCAGACCAGGTAAGAATTGCCTGGTTTACATATTCACTTTCTAAAATAGAAAATGCACTTTATAAACTCTTCTGCTCGTTGGGAGGTGAAGGAAGGAACAGCTTCAGTCATCAGAACAGTTTGAGAAAGCATCCAGTTTGTTTTTTCTTTGCTCATCCTATGCTCTTTCAGAGAAGTGAAGCGGCAGCTAACACCACTGTCATGCTAGAAGTGTGCCACCTGCAGCATATCACTTTCAAAATCCTTGAAGGATCACCAGTTCAGACAGTAGCAGGATCCTGATCATGAAATACCTCCACACAACAACATTATGCATGACAAAGAAATCTGCACTGGGATCAGTCAATACAGAACTTAATATTCTTCCTTGAAATTATTATAAGGATTGTGAATAATAATAGTAATTTTAAAAATCTACATGTTTACCTATAGGCAGTTGCCTCATATAATCTCAACCAAAACACATCATCTAATCCAATAGAGATATAAATAAATTAAGTTTCTGGACTATAGTTGCCAGAACACCCCAGTTGGCATAGCCACTAGCCATGTTATCTGGGATATGAGATGGGCAGTCCAAAAACCTCTCTCAATTCAGGTGGCACTATGATACACTGAGCAACAGCAATCCTTGATGAATTATGGCAGGAATGCTAACCTGAAAGGTCTTTTCCCCTAACTGTAGTGTTGAAAGATACAATTTTATCACTCCCCCAAACTGACCTTTACAAAATAAGCCATTATCTTACCACCATATACATACATTTATATTATGAATAGATTTCTCCAGCACACCTAATTTTATCTCTCTCTGTCTGAAACACAATTGTATGTCATAACTAGAGTAGGCCCACTGAATCAGTTGACTCAAATTCCCAATGATTTAAAGAACTCTTGCTATGACTTACTTCTGGATTTCAGCCAACAGGAAACATACATTAAAATAATACAGCTTATATAGAATGGTTTATTTATTTAATTAATTTATTAAATTTATATCCCACCCATATGGCCAACTGCCACACTGTGCAGCTAGCAATATTCAAAACATAGTAAATAAAGTGATAGAACTAAAAACACCTGCCTAATACATATCATAAAATTATCAGTAGTTAATCACAAAGTAAAATATGAAAAGCAAAGTAATATAATTGTTATTAAAATTAAATTTAAGTTTAAGATTACAGTAAAATTAAGATTGTGTGATATGTATTTTTGATGGAACATCTGTAATTTATGGTGGTAGTGGCTCTGAGAAAGCCTGCCGAAAAAAACAAGTTTTTAATGATCTTTTAAGAGATGGGGCATAGAATGATCAAGTATCAGTGACAAAAAACAATTCATTACCAGTGTTTCTGATGACATAATCAAGCACAACTAATTTTTCAAACTCTGACTGAAATTGCTTCCTTGTATTCTCTGGCAAAGGGTCTGTTTCAAATTTCCTGAGCCAATAGTCAGCCTCCTTGTAGCCTTCAACAAACAGCTGGAATGAGCCAATCTGCAATTTAAAATAAATCTTGCATTTAGGTAAGCAACAGAATTTTAGAGTACTTAACATTCAATTAATGTTCTGTACTAAATGTGCATGTATCCAACTACGAAAAACAATATTCCATGATTTTAAAATGAGAAACTGAATAAATTTCAACACTTCAGATAGACTTTATGAGATGAAATAGATTTGAAATGCAATCAAAACAAAATATGTAACATATACTAGGGAACTTTCAATTGAAAAGAACTGCACTGTGGAAAGTATTGCATTTCTTACAATGAATATTCAGAATTTCTTGAACTCCATGTTAAAACAAAGAGAACTTTGAACATGGGCTGTTTGGATAAAGGAACTTTTAAAAATGTGTAACTTATTTTTTTTCTTGATTTGCATTAGTATCCTGATTTGCTTATCACAACTACAAAAGTTCCTTAACTGGAATTATGTGTTGCTAGAGACCAAGGCCAAGATTATCCACACTATTGTACTGTATTTCGTATTGTCTGTAATTGTAAAAGCTAGACAATGAATAAGATTGATAGGGGAAAACAGGTTCATTCAAAATATGGCTCTGAGGGGACGCCTCTATAAATATCATAGAGCATCAGAGCTATCATACTTTGGAGATATTGGGAGAAGACAAGACTTAATGGAAAAGAAACAATAGGAGGAGTGGGATACAGGAATAAAAGATGACCTGTGAGATAAGTTAATTCAATAAAGGAAGCCACAATCTTTAGTCATGATCTGAGCAGAACTGCTAATAATAGAACCCCCTGGAGGTAATTAATTAATAGGGTCGCCCTACATCGAAAGTAGCTTGGCAGCATGCATCAAGACGGGGAACAGTATGCTGTTCATGCTGGCAAAACCAAGTTACACTGTCGTAAATGTTCCAAGTGTTATGCCTGGAGTTGCGCTCTCTAACAGTTGCGTACATCTAGTACAACAGACAGCACAATGCACTGGCAAAAATGCCTCAAGGACAGCACTCTGCTTTAGTTCTTGCTCAGCTGCTCTTGGCACAACCTCAAGTTGCACTTGCATAGTTGCGGAATAGGATTTGGGCCATTATATCCTCCCCTCTCTTAGGACTCCTATGCACCCCAAAAGGATAATGTTCCTTATAGATATGAGAACCATTCAAATGTTTTCAAAAATCTTACCTTAGGCGGTAGTCCTATGCGATGGAATTTTTTGCCAACTTTTGGCACTTTTTCTAAAGCATATTTTTTGCCTCTTGATTTTGCACGATCTATTGCACTGTAGTTGAAAGTCTCACTAACAATCCAGACAACCTTAAAATATTATACGGCAAAATGTCTTAGTGTCAAACTTTGAGATTTCATTCATTACAGTTATGTATTTATAAAAGTTGTTAAGAGTTTTAAAACATAAAGTCACCAATGAAATAACGAATATTTGATCTTTTTGTGCAATATCTAGAAACTGTCATTATCAATATTCTAGAGGCTCAATTCTCCGAACTAAATCAAACAGAGCCTGTGTCTTTGTACCAATTTGAAATACATTAACTGATCTGAGAGTTACGTAATTGTGACTTTGTATGCCAGACAAGTAATGCTCCAATAAAGGGTATGATGTGTAGTCATAAAGGGTATGATCTATAGAGAATAGACTACTGTAGTGCTCTCTACATGGGGCTGCCCTTCAGGTTAATGCGAAGATTGCAGCTAGTGAAGAATACAGCTGCCAGATTATTAATGGGGCAAAAAAGGCACCATCGTATAACCCTGTGCTGGCAGCTCTGCACTAGCTGCCAATACACTACCACACCAACCTCAAGGTTTTGATGTTAACATACAAGGACTTAAAACAGTTTTGGACCTCAGTATCTGACAGAACGGCTACTCCCAAGAAGAACTGCCTGGATCACCCGTGCTAGAAAGGCAGGACCTTTGGGAGTTCCAACCCCGAGGGAGGCCCGGAAAGGTGTAACAAGGAGGAGGGCCTTCTTGGTCGTCATTCCCCAGTTGTGGAGTCATCTGCCACCAGAAATTTATCTGGCACTCTCACTTCAAACCTTTAAAAAAACTACTGAAAACATGGTTTTGCAGAATGGCCTTTCTTGACTTCTTAAACATCTAGGAAGACATTCTTTTTTGTTTTACCATTTATCTCCTTTTTTGTTTATTTGATCAATCACCTGGTTACTTTTACTTTTATTTTAGTATATTGTTGTTGATTTAAGTAGTTATATCGTGACCCCATGTCCATGGAGTTGAGGTGGATCGAATTGAAGCTATTTTTTGCGTCAAATTTTGGGTCTTGTGAATATGATCAGTTTATCAACACTATGCGGCGAACTTGGACTACATTTCCCATTAACTGTAGCCTGGATGGCTAAGGTTAAGTACTGGCTGCGCCTCCACTTTCATATACGCCCCAATTCTTTGTTAAATGATTTACTGAGAGATGCTTACACTTCAAAATGGCATCACAATATCACCACCAAAATAGCATCCATGGGAATAGATTTAGAGTCCTTATCGGTCTGTAGTGAAAAGTATTTATATAATGTTATTCGCCAAAGAATTTGGGATATAGAAAGACAAACTATCATTGAGGGAAGTAACTCTATTTGCTCCCCTTTAAATCATGGTCTACTTTGTGGTTTTGAGCAGGGAGCTAATTATTTTAGAAATCTTTTGGATCCACAGGAGCGTCGGGCCTTTATGTTGGCCCGACTAAATATTTTTTCTTCTGCTGTGTCTTCCGGCAGATATTGTAGAATTCCTATATAAGAGTAGGTTGTGTTGATTCTGCCAGTTAGAACCTGACTCGATCTTCCATATCCTGATAAGCTGTCCGGCACATCAGACCATCCAACAACAATTTCTTGGAGCCTTCATTTCTAAAATACCACCAGTACCAGAGATGATTACTACACGTCTTTTGGCAGATAAAAATCCTCACTTTACAGATTCAGTGGCTAAATATTTATTACTTGTCTATCAGGAAAAACACTCTGTTTCCCAAGTTAGACCCGTTTTAAGTGTAGAGTAATTTTAGACAGCTTCTTTTATATTTATATTGATCCACCAAAGTATATCTGTACATTTGCTAATATATTTTATGCCAATAAAGGTGAAATTGAGTTACATTTTATTTATATTTTGTTGTTGGTATTTTAGTTATTTACATGTGTTATTGTTGCTATATTGCGATTTTATATTGTAAACTGCCTAGAGTAGTCCTAAGGCTTGATGGGTGGCATAAAAGTCAAATAGATAGATAGATAGATAGATAGATAGATAGATAGATAGATAGATAGATAGATAGATAGATAGATAGATAGATAGATAGATAGATAGATAG